>JAYMTH010000272.1:0-23909 GCA_036897465.1 Pelargonium australe
AAAGTGAACCTTAGCAGTCTCCACCAGCAGTAACTAAGTGAACTGCTCGTACAAGATAATATTCTAATACGAGGTCCGGTAACCCTATAAGCAAGAAAGCAAAAAGGATACTTATATATGTGTCTAAAGTATTGGATCTCCTCTAACGTTTCAAGAGGATGATTCTTCTGTTGCTGGAAAAAAAAAAAAGGAAAACTCAGAATAGTTTATTACAAGAGTAGCATTTTTCTCCGCACTTAAACAGAGCATCAAAGCAAGCTATACCTTTGTATTAAGGAGCTAAAAATACAAACAACTAAATAAAGTCTCAAAAAACCCTCTAAGCACCGAATTGCTTTAGCCAATATGGTTAGATTCCGGGTCTTATTGTAGGAAGTACTCCATTAATTAAAAGATAACGAAGCTCGCCTTGGTGTTTCTTGTGTTTACAGTATAGCTTTAAACTTAAAGGATTCTCCCGTGACTAAAATTCTACTTTATTCATGATTATTCGAAGCATTACTCTTAGTGGAGATCCTATTCCACTTACTCTGATAAGTAAAAGTACCCCATATCCAAGATCTTATTTATAAATTCCCTAATATAATATCCTTAATTTCTGTATCAATCTCAATATTTACTAAGTTCCAATCCTCGATTCGTCAGATTCCTTACACTCTATACAGCCTTTCCTTTAGGGCGAAAAGAAATATACAAACCCCTTTTTGTTTCAGTTTAAAGAACATTATCGACGGGTGAACAAGTAAAATACTAGTCTTAGACAACTCTATCTAGAGAAGGTTGTATTTTTTCTTTTTTTTATCGTTAAGGAAGTAAGGTAGAACTTTATTAAAAAACAAAACATACTTTGGTAAATAAATTATTATTAAATTGACCTAATAAATTGATCTAAAGGTAAATTTAGTCATAGAAAAAAGAATTCCTTCACTAATACTAATCTAATGAAACCTCTTAAAATACAGAGTACCCTACTGATATTCAGCTATTTCATTTTGTATCTTGTTAGCTGCTACCTTACCTGTCTTATAAGCTATACTCCCCATTTCTATACTTAACTGGATCAAGACAAACAAGCTTGCCTTTACTTTAACCGCCGACTTAATATGAAACCTAGAAACAAAAGGGAACATAACTACAACAAAACCAAGTAAGGAATAAAAAAACAAGTAAGGCACAAGAAGAAGTATGGACTTTAATTAATAAGGAATTTGATTTTTGTCCTAGTATTTTTGAGAGTCTTTACTATACTTTTCCCATTTAACTAGAGGAATTATCCTTTTACTAGATTCCTATATTATGAATTACTCTTTAAACAAGTAATACACTAGAATACTAACTATACAACTCTTATACAATATACTTTAATCTCCCATTAGGTAAGTACCTCTGTTGTGAGTCTCTCTATCTCTTCTCTATAGTCCTTCTTAAGTCTACTAGCTCCTACTGTTAAGTCTTTCCCTTGGGATTCTTCTCCTACTTCTAATGACTGTAACTCCAGAGCACAATAGGAATACGCCTTACTGTATCTAATTACAAACTATTCATTTCTATTCTTCTATTACAGACTACTAATTGTAAGAACTTATAAAACAATTCTTATACTCTTTATATAATAGCTGCAATTAACTAGGGACTCTAAGTTAAAGTAGGTCTCTCTCCTAAAACTCCTAAGACTGTTAATACACCTTTTAAGTTATTAAGATTTAGAGACAGAGTAGCCTAGCCGCAGGTATTGCGAAGTTTAGTAGTAGAGGTCTATCTAGTTTTATTACAGATACAAAAAGGGCTTTAGATTAAGCCGTTTCGGTAAAGAATTTGAGAGTCTTTTCTTGATGTTATTGTCTTGTAGTGTGTAAGGTGTTCTATCTATAGTATACTATAAGGCATTTCCTTCCCTTTGTTAGACTGTGGTCAGGTCCATGGATGTACTCATTATCTCCCAAGGGCACTAAGAGTAATGCCCCTAAAATGAGAACAATTATACCTAATTGATTATATAGTATTATACTATATTCCTTAACTAGAACTAGCTAAATACATTTCTTTATTACAGTCTATCTTCTATTCCTAATATATCTATTTAATAAAAATACTATGGATACTATAACCACTAATACTAACCCTAAAATATAGGGAGTAAGATAGTAGTTACAAACAGGCACTATTAAGAATCGAGGCAAATAGGAAGTAAAGATAGGCTTTCTTCTACTAATTCCTGTTGAGATCTTTCGTACTTACAAAATAAAAAAATTGGCGAGGTTTGACCTTGCACTAGAACTTCATTCTAACTGGGAAAATGCTAACACTTGTGCTTTTGAACTCGGGGTTTCTAGGAATTCCTGATTCCGCTTTAACGTGAATAGGCAACTAATCTAATAGACATTTCTGATATACGGATATTGCACTCAGTAACTTTCGAGTAACAACATCTATTTATATAAGCGATTTTCATATTCACTTTATTAAGCTTATTTTATTTCTAAATTTTTATTATATCAGGAACTGTAAACTGCGGCTACAATAATTCTGGTTTGATTTACCAGTTGTTGCCATAATTTCATGTACTCTCTAATCCCATCATCTATACTAAATAAATGCCTTATAAAATGTATATTAAAAATGAAGGTCAAATTGAAAGCTATATAATATCAGTGATTCTAATCTCTCCTTTTTGTGCTCTCAAATCCTTGTTTCCTTCGGGTCTGAATAATAGGGAAACTCTAAACTATATTGACCTGTAACCGACGCCATTCAAATTCATGTGGGGGACTTTTGATTGAAATTTATTAGAGATTCTGTTACGCTTTCTAATAGAGCCATAATGATTAACTATGCCTAAATATAATACTATAGAATTAGAATACATTTATACAATATCTATACCTAGCTCCATTAACTACATTAGGACAAGAATATAGTTAGTTATCTCTTCTCTCTCTCTATATCTGCTGTAACTATTACTATAAATACAACAAGGAAAAGGAAAGCTATAGCCCACAAAGGAATTATAGCAATACAAAGATTTTAAAGTCTAGTTCCTAGGCAGGGGTATAGCCCCAAGGACTCCTAAGTCCTGAAAGTGAGTCATAAGAAGAAGAAGAAAAAGCCGATAGTTAAGTTAAGAGTATGGATTTCCAGTTAAAGGCTTCTATTTTAAGTAAGCTGGTAGTTTTTCCTATTCATTTCTTAAAGAAGATGAGTTCCCTGTTGTTAGTGGCAATAAGAATTAAGAGGTATTTACAGTAAGTAAAGTAGGTTGTAAGGTAGGTGTAGGAGTATAGCTTCTAAAGAAGGTTATAGGTCTGAAGAACAAGATACTTGATACAGAGTTAGGCTCCCAAGGAAAGGCCCAGCTGCGGAGAAGGGTTTGGTCTAGCCATGAAGATTAAGAGGATAGATTTTTTTAGTTTTCTTTTTTCCGGATCTAGTTTTTTCTAAGTTAATTTGCAAGGGGCTCGGGTAAAAAAAATTCATTTATGAAGTCAATAAGCCTGCTTTTTTCCTGTTGGTGGTGTCATGTCATAGTGTGAGGTTGACTGTACTAAGACTATTATGTATGCAATTTACGCCTTCCGGATGCCAGCTGTTGGGTAAAAGGACTTACTCTATGTACTACTAGGGTTTGTCTCCCTCCTTAAGATAAGTACAGGAAACAAGAAAAATTCTGTTTAACTAGTATAATACATATTCAATATAAATACCAATAATAAAGATAACAATTACTATAACAACTAATACAAAATAACTACTATTAAGTATAGTAAGCTAAAGATACAGATACAATAGCTACTACGGGGAAAACCTAGGAAAATATGAAAATATAAGGACCCATGACAAGGGGAAGAGTCTAACTGCTAAGAAAGTTATAGCTCTCAAGAGGTAAGGTATCCTTATGAAGAAGAGAGCTGGGGGTTTGTTCTCATGTTCCTTTGTTTTCTAAGTTCCCGATTCTGGATAATTAAAAGATGCCTGGTTAAAGGAGGATTATAATCTTTAGAGAAGTCTAGTAAGAGGGTTATGGCCTCTAAGAAATGTGTAACAGTTTTCTAGAGGAGTCAGATTTATGAGCAAGTTTTTTAGAACTTTTACAAGTTTACAAAAGTAATTTGTTTCCTCTAAATAAGGAATATAGCAAAGATTCGAAGCTAAAGTAATATTTTTAAGTCTGCTTTTCTTGTTCTAGGCTTTATAGTGTAAGGTGTTCTATCTATTACTATAAAGTCTAGAATATTCTATCTAGTAATACAAAGACCCTTTACTACTTATTAATATTTATATAACACTTCCCTTAAATCAAGCATTAAGCGGTACAGATATTCTTCCAATTAAACTCTATTCTAGGAAAACTCCGAAATTTTTGGTATTTTATAGTATACTGAGAGCTATTAAATTAGGCTAGTATTCACGTTTTATGTACCTTTTTGTAGTTAGACCTAGTCAATTCTCCAAATTGCGGTTTATTATAAAATAGGAAGTATATAAAGATGGGGTCTACCTTAGTTAGCTTGGTAATTCATAAGCAAGAAATCACGAGTTATACGTGGGGTAGGACATTAGTAAAGCTGCTTTTTTTAGAAGGGTGTTGTTGTAAGTAATAATTTATAACGAAAAAGACTACATGTAAACTTAAAGAGAGCTAAGAGCACTCTTTGAACCCTTGATATTTCTAGATTAAGGTCAAGGTCGAATGTCTGCTGAAGCATCCCTAAAACCTAGCGTTACTTTTAATATGCTATTCTGTGCCCCATAAGATTAGGAGATAAGGACTGACTTATTGTACGCTCGTCCCGCTTTTTGAAAATTTAGAGTAAACTCTATTGGATAGAGAGTTTTTAGTAGAATCGAGAGCTAATAAGTTCAACAAAAAGTTTTACTACTATAGGTTTTTGTCTAAGTTACTCCACCCAGGACCCGGTAACTTACTCTAATTAAGCTGACTTATACTTGAGATATCCAATTTGGTAGTAACTAAACCACTAACGGAAATTCGTGGAAGTAAAGTCTCACTATAATCCTGTTTCGTGTTTTTCCAAATAAAAAAACAAAACTAAGTTTTGGGTTGCGATATTTCATACATAGGAGGTATTTAAACCTAGAACTTTCCGATTCTTACTGGAGATTTTAGCAGTTATTAATAACCTCGCTTTCCTAAAAAAGATTTCGTTGGCACTATAAATATAAAATAAGAGATCCAAAGGGTACCACTCCCAACAACTGGGTTTTTCTAACCCTGTGCCTTTCTTTTTTAGTAAAAATTTTTCGACTAAAGTAAAGGTCTGTGCTTGCTTATAAATTCTGGGTTGTAAAAAAGCTTGTGCCCTATTTACCTATTATTTTTTCATATAAAGAGAATAAGAATCTGAAATTAGTATTAGAAGGACTCCGGAAACCTCGGAATAGTAACAGGTCCGGGTAGAGAAGTGCAATTAAGTAAGAATTCCTGGATAAGAAAAATGCTAGGATATAAGTTACGGACAATAAACTGGAATACAAATTAGGTGTGAAAGAATTTTTTGCTATTGCTGAAACTATAGAGACCCTTCGAGCCTTAGCCTAGAAAACTCATTTTGATATATTATTTTAGCTACCATCTCTTAAAGCATACCCAGTTAGTCCGCCCCTAAAAAAAATGAATAAAGCTTTTTGACAGGGAAGGATTCCGTAGAGCTAGGAATAATCTTTAGTATCGGAATCTAAAGAATTAAGAAAACGAAGACACCGAAGTAGAAGCGTTTTTATTTACTATTAATTTTAGATAAAGGGGGCTCCTGTACATATGCTAAATCCTGCCAATGTCTTTTTGATTTTTAAGCAAGAAACCCTTAGTAGGGCATTATAAAATAAGTTACTTAGTATTCATTCTAATGATTCTATCTGATCCGCGCAGGCCCAGGAATCCCTTTTTAGGGGAACTGCTTTAGCGCCCTATAATATAAATATACGCACGTACAACTCCCTTATTGACACAACAAAAAGAGTATCCTGGTTCAACAATTAAGAAAAGCAAAAGTATTAAGCTCTTTACCCCCGGTTCGTATAGCTTTTAAGAGTACTCTCCGATTTCCCTTAGCCCCCCAAAATTTATATACGTAATCAAGAAATGACAATATCCGTAAAGGAACCCTTCTTAAGAGATACCTGTAACGTAAAGACACATTTTCTTATCGATAAATTAAATATAAAAAACTATGCTTTAGTTAATTAAGAAGACTCCCTCCCGGATGCCCCTAGGACTCAAAAGCTTAGTTGTAGAAAGAGTTATTCTTCAAAAAAAAGACAAGGCTCAAAAGGAGTTCTTGCGGATTAGGCCGTATAAAAAACACTCTCCTTAAGCAAAACGAGTTTTTGAAGTTAAAGTCTGCGCGGGCGATATTATCCTTATTTGAAAGACGAAGTCCTATATTAAAATATTAAATTTAGCAACAACTACTTTTACTGAAACTACTACTAATCCAAAAAGCCCGCATATATTTAATTAAATAACCTATTTAGAAGTATAAGCAAAGTATTTACAAGATTTAATACTCTTAGCAAATAAAGTAGCAACAATTCCCCTCCTAGAAATAGAAAACACTTCTAAATATTAAAAACTTCCCGAGAGATCCCTCCACTGAAAACTCCTGGAATTGAGGCTCCTCAAACTAAGGGAATTACTTACTACCCCTACTTACAAAGTTTTTCTTCCTTCTAAAAGGTCAAAAGCTGGACCTTTATTAGAGGATAATTTCAATAGTTACTAATACTAACAATCTTGACGGAACTTGACCTAATAACCTACTAAGTAGATTTTGAAATTGGCTTTTATCTTTCCTTATTTTTGCAGGGTTTCCGTTATTTAGGATCACAGACTCGAACCTACGGCGATATGTAGCAGCACTTTACTCACTAATAGGAATTTACTTTAAACCAGATATTGAAGAATACGAGGAGGAAGATTTCAACAATCGGTTAACTCTTCAATGCACCTATCAAAAAATGCTTTAAGAGTTTTTATCAAATTAAGGGTCAGATTCATAGAGGGGTCAAGCTAAGACAAATTACTTTATTTATTACTTTTCTTAATAAGGAAGATTTTCTTTCAGTTCAATATAAACAGCCCTGCGAAAGTATTACTGAATATGGGCTTCTAACCTTATACAAGGGCTTTTTCCTACTTGCCCCTATCTATAAAAAATTCACTTATTCCCCTTACTCTGTTAATAAACTCTAACTAAAATCTTCCAACCAACGGAATAAATTGCATGGTAATATATCTTATTCTGAGAATTAAGACCCCAGAACTCCTTCTTATGGTTTTCAATAACTTAACAACATAAGGTATAGTAAGCTTAGTAGAACAGAATTGAGTGCAATAGAACAAAACTTCATTTAAGGAATAAGCTTTTCTTAAGCAAAATCGACCCGTGAGATGTGACATATTTCAGTAACAAGGAGTCAACAAACAAGTAAAATGATAATTCTTGATTGAATTGTACTCTATCGATTCTTAGTCATTTAGTGCCTCAGGCTCATCACATCAGAAGGATGAATCCATTAGGACTTTTTTAGCTTTAGTTAAGATTTCTGACTGGCAAAGATCCGGAAGTTTTACTTAAGTTTGTATAGGTAAGCGATTCGTTAATAAAGGAAAACTGGGTGTAATTTAGTCTAGTTGATAGCAGAGCTAAAAAGTGTCCCTATATTACTTTAGTAGAGATCCAATAGATATGCATTATTTTAGCTTTCCAAGGGTGGGATGTAAGCAAATAGGGGCTTCTCTTTGACCTGACTGGTCAAAAGAATAAGTACCAAACAAAACAATCTCTCGATTACCGTGGGGTTTCTAAACTATAATATTAGAGTTGCAATTGGAGATGCTCTTTCAATCAGTGAACCTAACTTTGAATTATTGTACATTTTTTATAATTACAAAGGTTTTACCGCGACGTATTATCGACTTTTTGTAGGTAGGGGCTTCTCGTCTCATTGCTTATCTACTTTATTTTTCAGTATAAACTATGTAGTATAAAGAAGGGATTCATAAAGTCAGAGATAACTAACCAGTTAAAAGTCAGTTTTGTACTGATCATTGATCCAGAAGATACCGCGCGAGCACTTGTGAAATACTCATAACCAGGAAACCCCTATAGTATAATAAAATTACTAAGCAATAAATGCAATAAATATTCACGAAAAAGAAAGATACACTTAAGCGAAGGCTTATTAACACAAATTCTACAATACTTTTTGAGGTATTTTCTATAAGGTAACAAGCATGTATGTAAGATACTTAATAAATAGAATCTATAACTATTGTAGACTTCTACAAAAGCTTCTTAGTAAAATGTACCATCAATGTGTATTTAGTATATTGTATTGCGTCTCCTACCTTTTGGTTATACTAAAAAGGGCAATCCTTGATTACAGGTCAATCTAAGAGAAATCGAGACTTTCTTTTTCATTTTCCACCAATCAAGTAAGCGGAGTTCTCCATAGTTAGACGTGTAGATTCATAAAAATGTTAGCTTTCATATAAAATTCCCAGAAGCCAAATTGCCACAAGAGCTTCCCGATATTCCAGAATTCAAATCCTATCCACTATAGTTTAAAGAAAACCTTCCGGGGAAATTATAGTCAAGTAAAGGCTATATTTGATATTTAGTTTACCAATACCGCTTATACTTCTTTTACTTATCTCTAAATTTAGATATAGGCCCCTTCTTTTTTGAAATGCTGGTAAATTAGTAAAATACAGCTTATAAGTTACCAATTAAACTACCAAATTTTTAGGAAATACAAAAAGAAATACAGACTTATTATCTTAAAATATTCCTATTGTTTCGTTACCAATCCTTACGCATATACCTTTAAGATAACCTATTTTTAGATACTATTACACACAAACTCTTAAATAAAGCAAACTTGTGAATTGAGGAACGAGACCCTCATAGCATAAAACCTATTCTATTATCAAATTTTAAACAAGCCTATTCTAAGCTAAGAGAAGCTTTTTTCTTTTTAAAAGCCTACAAAAAACTAGAATCAAACTCCTTTGTCCCAAACTCTTGCCTAAATACCTATTCAACCATAAATTTTAGTAAGATTTACCGAACAAGGTTTCTTAATAAGTCTTTATAATAATTGTCTAGAATTCCAATTTTGAAAGTAAAAGCTCCAATTCCTTAGCGAATTTAAGGCTCAAGTCTGTCTTTAGTAAATAAAATTATAAGGCCTAAATTATAAAGTAGGTCTATATCGGTAAAGATATGATAATAATAGGAATTCCAAATCACTTTAATATATTTTGTCCAATAGATCTAGTCAAGTGAGTGTTCTCCTTATACCACATGAATTAGATTACTAGATAAGCCAACCAAGGTAGAGCAAATAACTGCGAAGCCTCATGTTAATGGTTCGAACTGCGGGCCTTATTTCCTACTTAGGTTTTCAAGATTGAGTTATTTTTGACGAATCGGATAGGGTCTCTGAGGTATTATTCTTAATGCAGCCGTATCTGTAGAATGCTCACAATTCAAGCTATCATTATCAATAGTTGAAGTAGAATAAAACAAAAATAGGAAGAATCTAGCAAAATTCCTGTTGTTATCCTTGACAAAAATCTTATGAAGTAAAAAAAGACTAAGTACTAATCAAACAACGAATCTATACCAGATTACAGGATTTTCAAGTAGGAATGATGAACCTTACGCTACTCTTATAAAAAAAAAAGAGAATCTATAGCCCGCAAATAGTGCTTGACTATGCAATAAAATGCTAATTAAAAGCTTTTTACTAGCTCTAGATACAGACATTTTCCTTTATATTCGGTTTTGTTAGTTTTTCTCAAATCCTTCATTTAAGAGAAAAGTTTATTTTTAAATTATGATCATATTAACCTCGCAAACAAGTAATATTAGAAATTATATAGAGACCTCCATTGGAATACCCCTTGTAGGACTTTTCTAACATTTGTAATTTCTTATTACATAAAGGAGGGATTTTTATTAAGACTTGACAATGAATAAAATTGACACTAAAAGAGTCCTTTTGAATTCGTTATTTCTAGATTAAGGTCTTACTCTAATCACACAGGTCGATTACCGCCCCGACGAGGGGGGCATCTGAAGGAGGGTATAATATTTGATAGCGTTTTGAATATACATAGATACCTATATACCCACAGATTTCTTAGGACTTATCTTATTTCATATGAGCTATCTGTATCAGAATCTTAGGAGGAGCTTTTTATATCTATCATATTAGGAGCAGTAGAAACTCTGTTGTTAGGAGCTAGATCTGTCTTGATAGTGTCTTCTTGGTGGTATGGTTCCCTGTGTTTATTAATGGAATTAGTGTACCTAATGTATTATAGTAAGAAAGTTTTTAACTATAGCTATTCTATAGTAGTTATAAAAAAGTCTTATAATAAAAATATATAGTCTTTGTATAGTATTTAATTACTCTATTGTTCTGTCTGAGTAATGCCTGTGGAATTTCTAAATTAGAAGGAGAACTCTTTGCGTATACGTTATAAGTATAAAAAAAATTAAAAAAGTATATAAAGAATTATGTAGTATAGTACTTTTTGTAAACTAGGATGATAGAGCTTAAGTCTAAAAGTGCCGGGGAGTGGATCTCGTTAAACTATAGTATAGACTTGATACACAGAATTCTCTTCAGTTAAATATAAACATTGCATTATCTCATTACTAACCTCATACCAGGCTATCCTTATCTTTTATGGGTACCCTATGCATAGTGGAAATATTCCTATAAAACTCTTATTTTTAATGTGTCTCTTACATTTTGGTTTCTCGGTTTTAACTTAAGTTTCCTCACTTTTCTTCTAGAATATGGTTTTAGGTTTCAGCAAACAAGTAAGAAAAGTACTCATTCATTATTTGATACTAAAGAATAAAAAACCTGCTTTGTAGGCATAAGCTTCGTTATAAGATTAAAATTCCTTAAACTGAGGAACGAATTAAATGTGCACAAGTTGTAAATGTTTCCCGGAAAGGAGTTTAGCCTGAACGGGCAACCGGGGGTAGTAAAGCTGTTTTTAAGAGTCTTTATGCGTTTATAGATGGCACTCGGTATACATTTCATTAGTCTTTCGGATAGCTGAAACGAATAGGGAACTCCTCCAGTTAATTAAGAGAGGTCTAAAATAGTTAGGGTTAGGAATCATAAGTAGTAGTTTTCCTCAGCTTAGATATTCTTGTTATCCTTTGTTAATTTGGCAGGGGGAACCTTTATTAATCTTAATATCCCAAAGTTACTAGCTTCTTTTTGTGTGTATAATAATACTATAAATTCCCATACTTAACTTAAAGGAATCGAAGAGTTTTATGGATACACTTTTTTCTTTAGGAGTGCTTATTAACACCTATAATTACTCTGTAAAAAGGGGCTTTGTAACATACGCGAGCTATAATGCTAACGCTAGTAAAGTTTATACTTGGTATAAAAAGTACCTATTACCTTCTTATCTAAGAGAAATACCATCTTATCGGTTCAATTCTTGAATAAGTAGTACCAAGGCATACCCGTTATTCATAGCACTGCTTGTCGATTATAAGGGGTCCCCTAAATTCAGGAATATCTAATTTTGTATGCTATAGAATTCTATAGACAAAAAAGCTCCTCTTTACTTTCGCAGTGACCCTTATCCGTGCCGAACCATTCAGTAGCCACCCATCCTTTCCTCTGTTTCAGATTACTAACACTAAAATCAGATAGAAAAGGAGCTAGCCAAGAAACTTTCATGAACATTGTATCTTTTAAGTTTGAGCATATTGTCTTATAGGCATTCTTAAGGGCTCTTTTCTTCCTCTCATAGGATGAGTGAGTTAATAAAGGGTTTTTTCAGCAAAAAGCGATGTGTTTTATCCTTTAGAATTCTCGAAACAGAATATACCTCTAGATTGGGATCGTTTTGACACAAAATTTACACAGAGTTCTTCTCGATAAGTAACCGCCATTTTTTCGAGCAAGCTGCATAAAGTGAGCCCTTCTAGTCCCAGTGTTGTAACAATAGTAAATAGATAAAGATCCTGAAGTTGTCCATATTCAATCCGTTTTCTTATTCCTTACTTTAATATTTAAAAAGGAAACTTAAACTGGTAGCAAAAGAAAACTCTCGGTGAGAAAATACCTACACCCCTTTATAGAAAATTTGAAGTTTAAGAAAACTTGGCTAGAAGCACTAAGTATAAAATGAACCTTGTGTAAATGTCAGGGCTTTAAACCTAACCTAAGGAATTCTTCTCGATGACTCGACATCCTACCTTGAAATTTATAAACAATAAAAGTAAGAATCCCAGAAGCTCTCTTCAAATACTTACCTCTTTTTACAACTGAGAGATTTTAAAGCTAGATCCGTACTTATATAAATTATACTTTAATGACCCGGTCTTTCCACTAGAGTTTTTTTTTTTTATTTTCCTTATTCTAAAAGTACTTAACTGGACTTAAAGCAGACGGCCTATATAAGCCGGATAGGTCTTTATTCACAACAGGGATTCCTTACTAGGAACTTTAGGGTTTTCTATTCTAGAAAGAGTAGGTCAATAGACATGCCTTGATATATCACTGCAATATAATTTTCGATTCAAAAAAGGAGCTCCTCTAGAGGTTTAGTACGAAACGCTTCGAACTCTTGGTATTCCCGCTTGTATACACTAAATTTACCTTAAAAGAGTTGCTTATAATAAATAGGTAGCTCTGGGGCCTCCTCCTTAATATGTGTTAAGTCTACTAAGAGGTCTTCACGGGATGTAAATAAAGTTCTGCTTAAGTCAAGAAATAACTTTATTGAAAACTTATTATACGCCCCGTTTTTATATGCTAAAACATAGGGGTAGGACCCAGTTATGTATGATCTTTTTTTATAAGTAATGGAGACCCAGTTAAGAAAGTAATGTTTACGTTTACAAGTATTTGAAAAAAGTTCTCAATTAGCTACGAGAGTGAAGGTTTTCCGCGACTCCTTTTCATGAGTATCCAGTATTTTACTAAAATCTAAAATGCAATGTACCCGGGAGTCTTTTTCATGTTGATCCTATATTTTTCTTAGTTCCTAAAGCGAATTTATATAATATGCAGTCTCCCGGTAATAAATCCAGAAAAACTTCAACGTAACTACTACGAAAGGAACTCCCCAAAATCCTAAAGATTTTCTTTATTTAGACTAGAGTAAGTAAAATGAAAGTATACTACAATACTCGTTTGAGTTTTGAAATTAAGAGTCGAATTAACAAAATATAACAGCTGAGGGCAATCAGGAAAGCTAAAGAGCAATAATTCTTAGTAAGAACAGGTAACGGGAAAAGCTATAAATATGAGTTGAAGGCTTCTCTTTATTAATGGAGTAAGTCTTAACTTGCAATTAGTAAATTGAGTATATGATATGCAATTTTTCTGGTTATTGATTCCAAAATGGGTATCTTACTTCTTTCTTAATAAGTCCATACGTTCAGGAATAGTATCAAGTTAGAGCACTATAACAAATACTGAACTTAGATAACAGACTCTTACAGGGTTTATTTGTATACTAGTGCAAATACATAAAAGACGAGACCCTATTTTATCCTTGTGATAACTTCTTGTTTGAAGAATAATATTATACTCCGAAGTGATATACTGTCAATAAAACTTAATGGGTTTGTCTTTGTATTCCAGAAGCCTAAAGTAAAGTAGGAGATTTATAAAAAGGTATTTGTTTATATGGGAGAGTTCCTATACTATTTGTAGCTTTTTAAGACGGCTTAGACCTTTACTTGGATGGTAAAAGAGTACCTCAAGCTGATGATCTAACGTATCTAAAGAACTCTATGCTATACTCAACTGAGTGCCAACAAGAGTTTGTCTAGAAAAAGCTAATTTACGTAAAGGTTTTGCCTCCGATTATTAAAGTTATACATCGATATGTAAAGTAATTAATATTAATGCTGGGACCTGATCCGACTCACCTCATCTTTACTAACTACAATAACCTTTAGTATCTAAGTGCCCTACTTCTCTTGGTTTACTCGTATCCTCAAAGTAAAATTCCAGAATATAGGGACCACGATCGACCAAAACCAACTATCAAATTAAGAAGACTGCTCTCTATTAAACTCTTATTACATTATTGTCTAATACAAAGATAGAATAATATAGAACTAAAATAACTATACTACTAAAAAGGGTATAATAGGGAATAAAATAGGTACAGTAACAGCAGGCTTCGAACCCGCGGACATTAGATTAAAAGTCCAACGCTCTACCAATTAATCCATACGCCCAAGGAATGGATCCTTTATATTATAGAGGGTCTCTCTATATATGTCTCCTAATAGAAGGTCCTAAAATTTTTTAATTTAACTCAACAATCATAATATGCATTCTATAAACGCTTTTCGAGCAACGGACCCCCCTCTATTACAACTGCATTAAATTGGATTAGAGCAAGAAAAAAACTTTAGGGTTGTTTTATCAAGTTGATTTTTACCGAAGTAATAAAGTGCGTCTGGAATTCGGACTGTTAATCCTAGGACAAAGCTGCTTCTTGGGAGCCTCCATATGCGCTTCATATACCAGTCTCAAGGCATTCTAGAAATCTAGAAGCAGCAAGAGGCAAATATACTGCTTAGAAAGCGTTTTCCACTAAGTTACATACTAGATACAAGAGAAGATAGAGAGTTACTAGAAAGAAATTTGACTGGGACTGAGATAGGATACTAAGAGTCCTTGTGCGCATTAGTTGTATAAGGTAGCCGAGCGGGAAAGGGCAAAGTCGGTACTTGCAATGTGTTTTGACTATATTGATATGAGGATACTACTTGTTACTGGGAACAGAATACTTGCATGTGATTATGTACTACAAGGAAACTTATGAACTAAAAAACAATTAACCCTTAGTAGCTGATGGCTGTTTTTTAGACCACTCTTGCACTAAGCTACTAACGGGGAACTAGAAAACTCTAAGAATGGGTAACTAAAGAGGTCTAAATTGTACTAAACCCTTTGATATGTATTTGAATAGAACAGAAAACGAGAATTCCGCATTATTCTGGGTCAGCGGAGATGGCTACTAGGAGCTTCTCTAGCCCTTAACCCTTGGTAAAATCTAATATTGGCAGATATCTAGACTCCTTTGCTGATATTAAGACGACGCAAAATACTTAGTTGGAGCCCTCTTTTACACGGGCAAGTCCTCTTTGGCTAGTACAAAGGAGATTGGGGATTTTTAAGCTTCTTATACAATTACAATTCAACGATAGAAAAAGGATAGAAATAGTGTTTTCTTTCAAGAGTGAGCTAACCTCTTACAGGAATTTCTTATAAAATAAAGTATTAACAAAAGCAAAAGGGAACTTTTTCTTTTACGGTATTCTGCGGGAGGAGTTTTGAATAGCTAACGGAACTTGAATCAAGGAACTCTGATTGTTTACGAGTGAGATTTAACAAAACAAGAGAAAGTAAAGAATTAATCTTTCTATTATCATTGGGGGTCTTGTTGCTAATATTAGACTAGGAGTGGATTTCTTCTATATAAGCGATTTTAGTTTAGTTTAAAAATCTAAGCCTGGGGTGCGAAGAATAGGGGAATTTTAAAAGTACAGCTTATGCAAGCCTCCTAGAATCTCCGGGAAATAGCAATAAAAAGGGATATTACCCTACTCAAGTACCGAAGGTTTAGTTAGTTTAACTGATAAAAAAGTAGAGGAGCCCTCGACACTTTGTAAACTACAGTATACTAGAAACTTGATATGCAGGGAATTGCTTAATTAGAATTTTTGATAGGTATAACCGTCCCTTTTGATGGCTTTTTTGAGGAGGCACCTCTTTTAGTTAGTCGAGGTTTAACTGCGTTTTATACGCAAGGGTTATTTCAGGACCAAAGCATTAACAAGTACCTCCCTTTTTTTTTTCTCAAGATAGGAACGAGACTAGGGTACTTCTATTATTAAGTTATGAGTATTGCAGTACCTGGAAAGGGCTCTAACTCTTCTCAACTCGAGTTGATTGTCGTGTCGGAATATCGACCCTCAGAGTAAAACAGGATGAAAAGCCTTCCGCGGTAAATTTGAGGGATCGCTAGGATGCCAATGTTCAAATTCGATGTAAATTAAACCATCTCTATAAACTCGGTCGTGTATGTAACGCTCTTTTTTACTTTCTTTTGTCGTTTCTTTTATACTATCCAGCGAGGATATTCTGGGAGATATATTATAGTATTTTTCTCTCAATTCCGGGGGCCCTATTTCAAAAATCTGACACACACAAATCTATAAAAATGCTTTCAATTCTAAGAGTTTGTGGATGGCGACCACACTGGAATATCTTCTAGCGTATATCACATACCTTATGAATACTTAGCTCTCATAAAGTGTTGAGCTTGAAATTATATATAAGTCCTGCGGAGATTCCACTACACGCACATATATCTTAGAATGTAGGCTACGAGAAACCTCAACCAGCAATTTTCATTAAATTTTTTATGTAGGAATTTTTTATAGCTGTTAAGTAAAACTCTCCTTTGTAAAAATAGATAGAAACCTGGTAAGAATTACTGGAGCATTGAGGTTTTTGAAGTAACTACTCACAAAAAAGTATTCTCAATTACTCATACAAATTTTTGAGCTCCGTATCAGAAGTAACCACCGCTGTATATTTATACTATTATGATGTATAATAAATGGACTAATTTTCTTAGTTTAATTCTATTTTAGATTACTTTTTTTTTCCTAATACTTAATATACTCATCTTTAATACCATATTGCCGTATTAGAGAAGGAGTCCGTTGTTACTCTACATCTTTTTTTTTCGTGAGGTGTGAAAAAGGACCCCCTTTAATATAAAGTTTTTTGTAAAGCCCTAGTATCATATCCTTTCAATATCTAGCTTGTTTTGTTGACTTAGCAATTTGTAAAAAATTCAGTGTTTCTTTTCTATTGAATAAAAAGTGTGGTAGAGCAGATAAAAATACGTGGGAATGCCGTAAGTTCAATTCGTTTTATATCTTTCTTAGGTGCTGCTATATTTTAAAAAGGGAGCCTAGTTGTGTTGTGATCATTCTTTTCCGAGATGTTCGAACTTAAATCTGAATATAGAAATCCTTTATTTACTTCAATATCCTCTTCTTCAAAATCTGAGTCATCTAACGTATATTCTACTTCACTTTATACTAGCTAGGATATAGACAAATGTTCCCTTTTCGAATATAGTAGAACTTCCGTTTTAAGTAAATAACCAAAGCAAGAAGAGCTTCAAGCAATCCTTAATATAATTCACTGTTAAATGCAAGTAATTAGATACACATGAATTATATTTCATATATACGCCTTCGATAACTATCCTAGAGCACCTCATGCGAAAACTCTACAGGAATCTCTTTTTTGGATGCTTTGTGTGCTATAACCAGAATGCGCTAAATAGCTCTTTTGCTCTATGAGGACATTAAGGATATACTGCTTTTAAGTTGACTTTTCTAGCTTATCTCCTTGTTGTATGTAGGATCTCGATCTTTAGTTCAGACTTTTCTTAGGCAAACCACCTTTTCGTTAATCATTATTTTGTCTATTGCATGGAATTCCCGGATTTTACGATTCCACCAATCCGCAAAAATAGCATCAACTCCGTCGCTTTTATAGGTGAGTCTTGATATATCCTTAACTCTTGACCCTCCTAAGCGCAAAAGGACAATCATTTACGAAGATAAAGAATAGAGGTTCTTCTTTAATTACTACTTTACTTTTATAATATAATGTATTTGAGTTTGTAAGTATGTATATATATGGAAACTCCCCGGATTTTGGTGAGATTGAACTAGAACAAGGTTTTATGATATATGCCCCTCCTTTAAGGGGATTCCTCGTAAATCTAAGGTCTCGGGTAGGTCTTTCAAAGCGTAGTATTTCTTATTTGCCAGGTCCACTTCTAGAAAGCTAAGATTATACCACTTTCTCTATATATTAAAAAAAAGTATATCTTGTTCTATGGGTACCCGTTCATAGAGCTAATTCTAAAAAAGAAGTTAAGAGTTATATTATATATTTTGTTTACTAATCAAGGTAGGCTCCTTTCAATTAGGTATTAACAGGATCCTGTCCCGAAATAAAAAGCACTAACCAAGATTTTTGTATAAACTAAATGCTCAACTTGATAAATTTATTCTGTACATATCCATAAGCGAAACCTAAGAATGCATATTAACTAAGGAATATTTCTTTTATCTAGAAAAAATTTCATTGATTTAAAGAAGTTCCCCTCGTTATAAACCCAGGCAATCTACTGTTGTTAGGGGAGGCATAATAAAAAAGGAATACTTTATTTTTTATAGATCCGGAATACCCATCTGGTCATCAAAACATCGCTCTTATAGTATCAAAAGGGTCCTTTATTTCTTATAATATAAGTACTTGTTATTAGAGGTACAGGACAGGGAGCGTTAAATAGTAGACGACTGACGGAAGTATATATTTATAAATAACTTTCTTAGGATTCTCCTGCATTGCATGCCAAGGCGGAGCAGTTTTTATGTGTTTCTTACTTCGCTATAACTGGAATAACAGGAGAGATAAGAACATGTCAACTAACCTTCGAGGAGACTTACAAGATACCATTATAAGCTCCTTAGTTTAGCAACTTGTTCCAGGTGCCCCCAGAGTTACGCATTCACAATTTTTCATACTTGTTGCCTTTCTATTTACGTAATAAAAGTTACTGGATACAAAAAGAATATACTGTTATAGCTAAAGTTGTGCCTTTACGTAAGTAACATCTTATGCACAAAGTAATTCAAGTAATACTAAGGGCACTTATTTTCCGAAAGGGGATCCCTCTTTGAAAAAAAAATCCATATGATGGGTACCCTCCTTATTAAGTATATACTAAACTGCATGGAAAGTTAGCCTTATAATATTTCTTAAAGTACTTCTTTTAGTATCGATTTGTCAGAAAGCAATCCCTCTTAAATCAGCTTGAGGTTGTGTAAATACCCTTTTTGAACTTTTTCGGAATCCTTGGTCCGTAAAACTAGTGGAAATGCTCTCTACCAAAGATTCCTACAATCCAAATAGATTCTTATAGGCAATCAATAGGATATTACATATCTCTTTAATTTGTATTCCATGTCGGCTATCTTTTTAGCGCTCTGGAGCAGTTGCTACAAAAGAATGTTTTGCTCTGGACAGGGTATAACCAATATTAAAAATTACTACTTAAATTCTTATTATTTGATAATACTAATCCATAACTCTGAAAAACCAAAAGGAATCTCGAGTCTATAAGGAACTTGAACAATAGCTTAAATAGAAAAACGAGTGAATCTCTTTAGGTGAATGTGCCTGCTTGTACATAATATGTTGGTTGATGACATTTACATTTAGTAATAGTTTTACGGAACTTGATATCCCTGAGAGCAGCCTTTTAGCTAGGTAGAACAAGGCTGCCTTAAGCCTTCGGTTGCAGGTTCAAGTCGTGTATTTATAGTAGAAGGGTCCCTTTCAAACACAAATGAATACCAAATTCTATAAGAGATTCCAGAGTTCCTGAATTCCTAGCACGATAAAAGCGAATAAAAGGAGCTGGTGAAGGCTATCCCACCCCAAGCTTAATGTAGAACCCTGATAACAATTACAAAAAAGCTAATTAATACGTTGCGTAGTTTACGAAACTATAATTTTAAATATAGGGGTAATCCTTAGGAGAGAGTGCAGTTGGTTAAGTTGCTCTGCCGCTTATATATAAAGTAAGGATTGAAATATTATAGGTTAAGCATGTAAAAGCCAATGGGGATACCTAAGTACTATATTATTTCCTGTTGTTATAGGTTCTCTACACCATTCTAATTCTTGGGTGTATCGATAGTATGTAAATAAGTTTCCTCATAAGTTTACTAGAATACTTGACTGAGCTGTGAGAGCTACATTTCTATTAAGCATGAATTGAAAGGACTCCTTTATTAGGATTGAAAAGGGGGCTATATGACCGTTTCTCGTGCACTATTGTAGTATACCTTTTTATTACGAACCCAGAGGAATTTACTTAAATTAAATAGAAATTTATAGGATACTGGGTTAGTGCCTTTTAGGAAATGAATCATAGTCTATAATAAGTATAGAGATATATCCTTTTTTTCCTTTTTTTCAAATCTTAATTTGTATTTAGTACTCTAAGGGGTTCATTCTTTCCTAAGGCCGTGGTGAATACTTGCCAACGACCACCATACTTTTTTTGTTTAGTTCCTAACATTCCCCAAACCTTGTTGCACTAAGTTACTTACGGATAGGTGTCCAAAATAACTACCAAAAAAATGTATAGCTCAGCCTTTCATTTATTATATCGAGCCGAACTCTTCCCAAGGATACCTTGTTCTATTAACGTTAGGAGTTATGTGTAAAAGACAAATTACATTATATGAAGTTTATGTACCGTACCCAAAAACTGAAGAACCCCCCCTTTTTTTTTAAGTGAGTTATCTTTTACGATATATTTTCCTATAATACTGCTTAGACAGATTTAGAAAACCTGTACAATGTATAAAAGGCATGTGCTAACTGCCGAGGAATACTTAAATTGGAAGTTTTCAAGCTCTTATGGATCCCCGATTTTAAATAATGGATTTCTTGGAATGGAAAGGGGGGCCCCTATTCGTAGTATGCAGTATTTGTCAAAAGCTAAAGAAGCAGTGTTATAAAAGTAAACAAGTTCTCCCGAGATTTTATTACAGCTATGCTTTTGACTGAGTAATAATAAGAGTGACTTTACAATAAGTTAAATCCCTATTTTGGTCTAGAGTATTTTTTTAAAAAACGAGTATTCCTTATTTAAAGTGAATTTCACTAGCAAAAGTAAAATTCACTTTAAAGATGCCTTGGTGGTGAAATGGTAGACACGCGAGACTTAAAATCTCGTGCTAAAAAGCGTGTAGGTTCGAATCCTCTTCAAGGCATAATATTCAGAATGCTCATTGAATTGGAATAAGTTCGGCAGCGGATCACGAGATCTTGGTGATCTTCTCTATCTAATGAATGGGGAGTCCGCTTTGAAATCGTTCGCCCTGCACCCACCCCCGAGTATATGCTTCAACAGGAATCACACACACAAGGGTAGATTGATACAATATAAACCTCTGGTAAAATGCCCCCCGTAACCCGGCGGATAAAGTACATTACATAGTCTGTTTTAGGGATTGGCGACTTACCCATTCAGTGACTTGGGCACTGGACGTTCCCAAAATGGGTACTATCGGGTCGGGTGAATTCAATAATAGACGCCTGGTGGCATTCCAGCTTTCCTTCTCCTTTCAGGACCTATCCGAAAGAGAATCCAGTACTTCTCGGTCGTGAATATCTGAATAGGGCGAACCGCAGCACACCCGTGGATATCTTTGCTTCGGAACAAAACAATTAGAATTAGGCTCGGTCAACTGGAATGTGTATTATCCATATAGGGGATCTTCCAGTTGAGAAGATCCATCGACCTGAGACGAAGAGAAAGGTCTATCTATTTTATTTAGTTATTCAGTTAAACCAATGATTCGTTATTGGAGCAGATAGCAACAACCATTTCATCCGACATGCGTATTTTTGATTTTCCAATGGTCTTTCATTAATGGAAATTTTTTGATGTAGTGAGTAATCGCTCTGGTTGTTCGCTGTTCAAGAATTCTTGTTTAGGCAGTTCATACCATCCATACATAGTCTTTTGATCTAAGATTTCAATTCTTCCATGTTTCAGCAGTAGCATATTGTTCCATGGAGCTAAGGTCCAAAATATGGAAGAAACAGGTGTTTCCACAACTCTACCACCCAGTCAATTCCGTTCCACTTAATCCCTATTTCATGGCCACATATCTTTCCGGCTAAGTAATGGGAAACCTTTCTCCTCTTACATGAATCCAATTTTCATTTCATCCGGAAAAATCCATTAGATAATGAATGAACTATTGGTTCTAAGCCATCTCTGGCGATGAATCAAGAATTCGAAGTGCTTTTCTTGCGTATTCTTGATAAACCAGCGTTTATATATAGATGTAGGAGGATCTGTTTGGGAAGTAAGAAGCCCCTTTGACATCTCTTCATCTGCAAAGAATTCTCGGTGTGAAAACACAGAGACAAAGGGCTGATCTTTGAATAGGAAAAAGAGTGGATCCGCAGGGTCCCAAATGAATTGGCTTATTCGAAAAAAGCCTTGTTCTTTGGAAGATCTATCTCGTGCCTGGTACTGCATGGTTCCACTCTGCAAGAACTCCGAATCATTCTCTTGAAGCTCATCCTTTTCATCATAAATGATCCGCTTGCCCCGAAATGACCCGGCCCAATAGGGAAATCCCAATTCATTGGGCCTTTCGATACAATCAAATAGAAAGCCCCAACCATATTCTAGGAGCCCAAACTATGTGATTGAATAAATCCTCCTCTATCTGTTGCGGGTCTAGTACTCCTTCTCTCTTCTCGGTATCAATGCACTAATTCCTAGCTTCAATCTCTTTCTTCTTCCTTCCTTCTCTTCGGGGTAGCTAGATTAGTCGTAATAGTCCTTATTAGTAAACTACAGCCTCGTTGTTAATTGACTCCCTACTTCAGCTCGCCCCACCCCCTTTTTACCTCTAAAGCCCTTCGCTCCACTCATTTTAGCATTTCTAATCAGACCTGGCTGAACTGGGAACGACATAGATCAAAGGGTCGTTCATTAGCCCTACTAGTAAAGGCTAATCATTGAAAAAGAGGGATTGATTTCAACCTTGCTTTTAGTTGGAAGGCATATTCTTCTTTTAGCTCGTAGACTCATATTCTTCTTTTGCCTTACCTTCTATTATATTAGTCAAAGTAAAGGGCGTGTTCTCATCTTTTGAAAGAAAGATGTACAGTGGCGGTCTTCGCGTCAATCTTCGGAGCTGAGCCGGAAAAGCACTGGCTACAGGACGACTGACCGAAACTCTTTCTCTTAGATGAGAGTTTGAAGCTTCAAAAAGAAGAGTCACGCTCTTGCCCTAAGAAATAGGCTTAAGTCATCGATCCCAATCCTACTTTTCTTTTTTTCGGTATGCCGCAACACACCGAGTGTAGCTCTTGCAAGGAGTGCCACGCACGAGCGGAGCGAAAACAAAGCTGGGGGAATTCCTCGTTGGGGGAAATCCTTTGATTGCGTATTGAATATAGATCCATGTCTTTCTTGTTCCACTAGCTAGGACAAAATGATTACATGTCCGTTTCGTTATTACAACCTTTTTTTTGATGTCAAAGACCAGAAGCTACGCGAAAATTCTCATTGGATCTCGGTTGTTCTTAACAGCGATGGCTATTTATTTAAGTCTTCGGGTAGCACCACTAGATCTTCAACAAGGTGGAAATTCTCGTATTCCGTATGTACATGTTCCTGCGGCTCGTATGAGTATTCTTGTTTATATCGCTACGGCTATAAACACTTTCTTGTTCCTATTAACAAAGCATCCTCTTTTTCTTCCCTCTTCCGGAACCGGTATAGAAATGGGTGCTTTTTTACGTTGTTTACCTTAGTTACTGGGGGGTTTCGGGGAAGACCTATGTGGGGCGCACCTTTTGGGTGTGGGATGCTCGTTTAACCTCAGTATTCATCTCGTTCCTTATTTACCTGGGTGCACTGCGTTTTCAAAAGCTTCCTGTCGAACCGGCTTCTATTTCAATCTGTGTTGGACCGATCGATATACCAATAATCAAGTCTTCAGTCAACTGGTGGAATACATCGCATCAACCTGGGAGCATTAGCCAATCTGGTACATCAATACATGTTCCTATGCCCATTCCAATCTTGTCTAACTTTGCAAACTTCCCCTTCTCAACCTGTATCTTGTTTGTTCTGGAAACACGTCTTCCTATTCGCAAGAAGACAAGCTCATTAATACAGTTATCCCCTCTTGTACTATGTCTTACTCTTAACTCTTAGTATTCCTATTCCTACT
>JAYMTH010000273.1:0-23906 GCA_036897465.1 Pelargonium australe
CAAATGAATCAATTTATAAATATATATAACTAATTCTAAACATGTCAAATAGTGAGAAATATCTAAAAGAATAAATTATTAAAATTAAATACTTAGTAAAGACTCTACAGAATAAATTATTAAATCAAATAACACTACCATTTTAATTATATCAATTAATTAAGAAAAAAACCCGGGCAACGCCGGGAGAAAAAGCTAATTTAAGCCTTATTTGATAACACTTTACCGAATTGCATAAGTTGTTGCACACCCATTAAAACAATATTAAATCATAACAAATCATATTTTCTCCCACTACTCTCGTAAGGATGTTACCAAATAATAATCACTAGTACTATTGTCGAAGGTATGAGATGGAATTTGTTGGTATGGAGTGAGATTTAGGGTAACGCTCTATTTGAAAAGTAATAAACATTGTTCCTTCGAGTATAATATCCCGTTGTTGATAAAAAATAAAATAAAAATGAACCCTAATAAAAATGTTGTTAGCAAGTAAGCACAACTTATGAGCTAATCCAAACAGCAAACTGTTAAACCAAAGCCAAGAAAGTAGTTCAGTAATCAGCGAACGTGTAAAACCCTAAACCCTAGAAGCTGCCACTTCTAGACTCTTCTCTCTTCCCTTCAAAAGGACCTTCCAGAGCTGCGCTCTTGTACTTTCTCTGTCTTCGTCTCTATCTCTTCTCTACAATCTCTGTAATTCCTCTCCTGCAATAACCATGTACCGTTTCGCTGCAAATCTCGCCTCCAAGGCTCGGTACGTCCCTATCCCAGAAAATGCAGCGCATTCGAAAGCGATCCCTTTTTCTAAATCTGAAACGACCCGTTGTTTTGGGATCTAAGAAAATAATTACCCAATTCTGATTTGTGATTGAGTGGACTTTTTTAAAAGAAAGTTTCGTTTTTTTTTTTTTTTTTTTTTTTTGCATTCCCTCTGCAGCAAAGCAGATTCTTTTCGTTTAAATTTTAGTATTTGATCATTTAGTTTCTTACTATGCCTCTTTTGTGTCTTTGGTTCGCAGGTTGGCCAGGAACAATGGCAAGCAGGTTGGTTTTGACTTTACAATTTGTGTTTGTGTGGATCTGCATTGACTATTGGCAATTTCAATGGATTGACTTTTGCACTTTATGTTTGTATTAGATTGGAAGTAGGTTGAATTGGAACAGAAATTATGCAGCAAAAGACATTAAATTTGGGGTTGAGGCTCGCGCTGCTATGCTTAGAGGTGTTGAAGAGCTTGCCGAAGCTGTTAAAGTGACCATGGGTCCCAAGGTACCTTGCTTTGATCTATGTTGCTATTGCAGAATTTGTTTGGATGCAAAGAGCTAAAGTGTAGACAAATTTATGTTCTGCTATGTAACCAGTGGATTTGTTTTGATGCAAAGAACTAAACTTTAGACGAATTTATGTTCTGCTATGTAACCAATGGGTTTACAGTGCTACTTTTTTAAATTCATAGAATTATGAAATAGCTGCATGTTTAAATCTACTCAAGTTGTGTGTTTGTAAATTTCTTCCAGTTGTTATCCTCAATATGTGGATCTTCTTGTCTTGTCTTATCTATTGCATGTAATTTTAAACGGTCACGAATATAGACAATGAAATCACTGGATCACATGTTTTGCTGCAGAAAGCTTTTCATTTTCAAAATAGGATAGAGATATAAGAAAAAATGATGATGGTGACATTTTGTCATTTGCTTATCTTGGATTGTTTCTAGTTTGGATTACACTATTAAACAATTTATTGTTAAATTGCAGGGACGAACTGTGGTAATTGAACAAAGCTATGGTGCTCCAAAAGTGACAAAGGATGGTGTAACTGTTGCTAAAAGCATTGAGTTTAAGGATAGAGTCAAGAATGTTGGTGCTAGCCTTGTCAAGCAGGTTGCCAATGCTACCAATGATGTTGCAGGAGATGGTAAAGTTATATTATTGCATAATTGATTTATTGCAAGCTGTTCTACCCTGGCATTTTGGTTTTTAACTATTGTCTGTTGAGTAATCCCACTTTTATACATTTGCTATGCTGTAATCAATAAAGCAATTGATCCATGGCCATTTTTTTTTTCTTTTGAAATTGTGCAAAGCTTAAAACTTTTTGTTATATTTGTTTGCAGGTACCACCTGTGCCACTGTCCTTACCAGAGCAATATTTACCGAAGGATGCAAGTCAGTTGCAGCTGGAATGAATGCAATGGATCTTAGACGTGGCATTAATATGGCAGTTGATTCTGTAGTAACAAGCTTGAAAAGCAGAGCACGAATGATCAGCACATCTGAAGAAATAGCACAGGTTTGAAAGAAAGCTTCTTAGTAGCGAAGTACATCACTGCTGGAGG
Organism: Pelargonium australe; assembly: GCA_036897465.1. Taxonomy (NCBI): domain Eukaryota; kingdom Viridiplantae; phylum Streptophyta; class Magnoliopsida; order Geraniales; family Geraniaceae; genus Pelargonium; species Pelargonium australe. The sequence goes on from JAYMTH010000273.1 coordinate 2,343, forward strand.
TTTAAGTTAATATTATTCTAAATTATGAGGTCTTGATATAATTTGTTGTTGACTTAGGTTGGAACTATATCAGCCAACGGTGACAGAGAAATTGGTGAGTTAATCGCAAAGGCTATGGAGAAAGTTGGCAAAGAGGGAGTCATCACTATTGCAGTAAGTCAATGAATTCTACATGCATGGCTCTTGCTCTACTTAAGAGTCATGTTTATTGTGTGGTGGAATGGTCAGATTAGCCTGTTTGAGAAATATAGATGTCAATGCTGTATCAGAAATTCACGTACCCTGCATGAAATTTGTATTTGCAATATGTTGTACTATCTTGTAGGCTATTTTTTGGGTCATAATATATGGACTTCAGTTTGACTACTGATGCTTTGTTGATGTTTTCTTGTGTATTTTTGTCTACACTCTTATGGGAACTTGAGGGTTTTGTACAGTCATCTTTTCATGCCACTTTGAGTTACTATATTTGATGGCCTTAACTGTATTCTGAACTTTTGAACTGTTGCAGGATGGGAAGACATTAGATAACGAATTGGAAGTTGTTGAGGGAATGAAGCTGGACAGGGGCTACATATCTCCTTATTTTATCACCAACCAGAAGAATCAGAAATGTGTAAGTTTATTTTATTCTCACTTCTAACTGCATTGGCTGCAGATGTATTGACAGAATTTTTTGACTATATAGGTAGTTGCTTTGAGTTTTATGTGACTTTTAACATCACTGCAATTGAGTCTAACATTATCTGTTTGTGCTTGCAGGAATTAGATGATCCACTCATTCTAGTTCATGAGAAGAAAATCTCAAGTTTGAATGCTATTGTTAAAGTGTTAGAGTTGGCTTTGAAGGTAAGCAATCATTTGATTTGTCAAGTACATTTGAAATGAGCTTTCTGCCAAGTCCTTTGTCTTTATTTGTTTCTTATTCTTGGTATTAGTGTCCATATACTTATTTGACATTCCTAATCTGTTAACAGAGACAAAGGCCTCTACTTATAGTAGCTGAAGATATAGAAAGTGAAGCCCTGGCAACTCTTATTCTAAATAAGCTTCGGGCTGGAATCAAGGTTTGGCTTACTTTTGGGCTTAGATAATACGACTGTTTACATGTTTAATTATTTAACTCTCAACTGATGAATGTGTATGTTGCTGATGTTGTTTTACTTATGCGATACTATAGGTCTGTGCCATCAAAGCCCCAGGTTTTGGAGAAAATAGGAAGGCCGGTCTGCATGATCTTTCTGTTCTTACTGGAGGGCAGGTAAGAGCTTAATGTCTTGTCCTTGTTTCCTTGTTTAGTTGTTATCTTGCATGGTATATATGTATAATTTACGTTTCTTATTTTGTTTTAGCTCATAACTGAAGAGCTTGGCATGAATCTTGAGAAGGTCGATTTGGATATGCTTGGGTCTTGCAAAAAGGTAAGCTATACCAATGCTAAAATTATATGTTGAGAAGGTCAATAACTTATGGTTTTATTATGGATACCAGAGCCACTCTAGCTTTATCCCTTGTCACTAATATTTTTTAAGTTATATTAAACACAATTAATGTGGGCCCGTATTGTAGGTTACCCCTTTTAAGTTATATTTACCCCTTGTCACTAATATTTTTAAGTTACATTTGTACATAATTAATGTGGGCCTGTATTGTAGGTTACCATCTCCAAAGATGACACTGTAATCCTTGATGGTGCTGGTGACAAAAAGTCAATTGAGGAAAGATGTGAGCAGGTTAGTGTGTCTTCCTTGGGAAGTGAATGATAAATTATGTTTTCTTTTCAGATCTTGAATTGGTTAATTTGACAATTTATTGCAGATAAGGTCAGCTATTGAGTTGAGTACTTCTGATTATGACAAAGAGAAGTTACAAGAAAGATTGGCAAAACTATCTGGTGGTGTTGCTGTTTTGAAGGTATGGAACAATTAGTCAACATCTTGATGTTGCCCTTCACCTTCGCCAATCAATACTTAGTGAAATTTATAAGCAGTAGAGAAGTGCATAATAGAAAAATAAAAATTGGTACTTCTGTTGATAGATAATTAAAAATGGTGAAACTATACTTTCTTTTGCAGATCGGGGGAGCTAGTGAAGCTGAAGTAGGTGAGAAGAAAGATAGAGTTACAGATGCCTTGAATGCTACAAAGGCAGCTGTTGAAGAGGGTATTGTACCAGGTAATTTTCATATTATTCATTTTGTTATGCATTACATATTGTCTTTGTAGGAAAGCAGATCAAATATATAGTTGCACATATGCAGGTGGTGGTGTCGCCCTTCTTTATGCATCAAAGGAGCTGGACAAACTTCCAACAGCCAACTTTGATCAGAAGATTGGTGTTCAAATCATTCAGAATGCCCTGAAGGTCTCTTTTTCATTTGCCTAAAATCATTCTCTCCACAGTATTAGCTTTTTCGCTGTTGTGCTTGTTCATAACTGTGATAATATATAAAATCTAACATGATGCAAAACCTTGCTATTGGGATCATGCCAACAAATAGGATTATTATGTTGGGACTCCTATAGTTTTGTCTCCTCGGTTCCAAGAAGCTATGTTTGTGTGATCTTTAAACTCATGTCCTATCATTTTGCATCCATAAGATCATAGACTGATGTAATAGTCATGAAAACTGCCCATATTTTTTGCATTGATCATAAGATGATATAGTTGGTGTAATGGTCTTGAAGACTCAACTTCAGTTGCTGCAACAACTTGTTTTTTTTTTTTTTTTTGTTTTTTTTTTGTTGTTGTTGCAGATTTTGCCTCGATGGTATGAAAATTTAACACAATGTTTCTTAAGCTCCCAAGAAGATCTCCTCCAAAATTCAGGATCATCAGGTATCATTTGACCCCTCAAATCATTTATTGAAGTTTCAAATTTTGACAAAAATGGTGGAATGTCACTATTCACAGCACTTTGCCTTGTTCCTTGCATGTTTGGCCGGGCAAGCATTGTGTCCGGGTTGGTCCGAATGCTTTCTCCAGGTCTTTATCTTTGTTGTTGATGCATGGGATGAGAGGCTCTGTCATGAGATAAGTTCTGTCATGTGCTAGACATAACAACATTTTATCTTAGATAATATTTTATCTATAGGAAATATTTTGACTTAGAAAATATTTGACCTCAGGAAATATTTTTCCTTAGAAAATATTGACCTTAGGAAATGTTTTGGAGTGTGAGATGAGGTTACACACTTGTTCCCACGCATTGTCCCTTTCGAGGACAAGCATTTGTTGCATGATGCTTTGTGTTGCTGGATCCTTGATGGTGACAAAGCTCATGCTTATTTTGTTGTAATTATGCATGACCCTTTCACCATGGCTTATGATATGCTGGAGAACTTTGAGTATGATCTCTAGCCTCTTTCTTCGGATCCCATCCTTTCTCTTTCTCAGTTGGAGGCTATTATGAGTGGTTCAACCATTGGGGTTGTTTTTGAGCGTTACTCTTATAGCGGATGAGACTATGTGGTTTGCAGCTTCTGCAGACGTTGATGTGACTATGGGGTTTGCAGCTTTTGCAGACGTTGATATGACTATGGAGTCAGTTGCTGCTGAGGTGCCTCTTGCACCTGTTGTTCCCATCTGACACCATCTCTTGGGAGTGCCTGCACCCAACAAGCTTCCTAGCCTACTAGGCGTGTCTTCCTTGAGCTCGAGTTATCCTTTGACTATGGTGGAGCTAGATACTTTATGGGTCTTGCACGACATTGATAGGAAGGATTTTCGCCCTCGTCTTCATTATGGTCCTGATGATGTCGCCCGTCCTGAGGGGGAGACTTTCTTTTGGATCTTCTTTGCAGTGGGACTCACTCTCCCGCTGTACCCTTTTCTGGAGGAGCTTCTAATGGAGCTGGGCATCACCATGGCTCTTGCTTCTCCAAGCCTTATCAAGAGGGTTGCATGGTTTGTTTCTCTTTCTAAGTTACTTGGGTGGGAGCCCACTGCTCGTTTGTTCAACGAGTGGTATTTCAAGTCTCTCAAGAAGGGAGATGGTTGTCGTACCAACTCTCGTCTAGAGTTTACAACGACAACTAGGGTGGCCGTCTCCATTGGCATCGAATTGCAGGAGGAAAAAAGATGGGAAATCGTTGGTAGCGTTGGAGGGAGGAGGGAATGAGAAGATGCCGAGGAAGTGGTCGGAGGAGGAAGAATGACAATAACGCACGGAGGGGTGGCGGTCAGAGGAGAGAGTGGCGATAGATCTCTGCTCCTTATTTGTCACGTTTTTGTATTAACCTTATTTTCCACGTTAAAAATCGGAAAAAAAATTACAACGAAGCACTGACTAACAGATTCCGTTAGTGAATTTGATGTTCTTATATGAGACAGTATCGGAACTACTTTGGACTAGTTAAAATCACTTACATATACTTTGAACTAAATCCTGAACACTTTAATACGTAATTTGAATCTTATTCCAGATGAAAAAAATAGCTTTTATAAGTACATTAGTTAAGATTGATATTCCAAAAACATAACATGATTTTTTATGGACCCACATAGACGTCTTAGGGGATACCATCAAATGTGAGGCGTGCCCAAGCGGCGGGCAAGCTGATGGTATGCATGGTGATGATGGCGAGGCATGCATGGATGTATGGTGCATGTGTATGTATTGTAACATAGCACAGCACACAAACAACCAGTGAAAAAGAAGAGAATAGCATTTGACTTGATATCACCAGAATGAAAGAGAGAGGAGAGAGAAACAGAATTCAATCCAATTGAATACCAATTTGACGTCCGCAAGGACTCACAAAACACTCTCTCTCCTCACCTTCACTTTCTCTCTCTAGAATACAGCGAAGAACACTCAGAGACCAGACCAGACCAAGCACAGCAGCTCATTAGATATAGATTGGTTAAAGCAACCCTCTCAAACAAAAAACCCTAGACGTCTTTTAGCTCCTCCTCGTCCTCATATTCAATGTTACTTACAATAATCAAAGCCCAGCCAAACACACTGAAGATTATTAATACGGGATTGGATTTTCTGTTAATTTTGATTCAGTTTTTATCTACTTCGAATTTGAACTCTGGTAAGTTTTAGATTTTTTCAGTGTTCTGTGTGTATTCTGTTGTTTTGTATTTTCTCTCTTTCCTTATCTGGGGCTGATTCCTGATTTAGGGAAAATAGCGGGGTGATCGATTTGATTGAGCTGTTTAGTGATTTTTATGTTTTGTTTGGGTACACAAAGTTGAAATCTTTTGGGGTTTTAATGATTTTTTTTGGACGCTTAATTATTGAAACTTGAGCTAGGGGCTGTGAGGAAAGAGTTGATTTTTATATATATTTCTTATGCTATTTTGGCTGGTTTGGTTTGGGTTGAGTTGAGCTAATTTGTTTTTGAGATTTGGGTTTCTTTTGTAATTGACTGTAACCAATTGGCATGGATCAATTTAATGTGGATTTTTGGTTTCAGGGTCTCAGCTATTCAAATTTATTCTGCTGGGTTTTCTTTTGCAGTGTGTGCTTTGATTCATTAGTTGGCTGGGTTTTGTGAAGTGTTTGAGGCTACAGTGGATCTAAAGAACCAATTAATTGTACAGAGATTCATGCAAACTTCATTGGTTGATTTCTGGCCTGGCCTAGAAAGTGGAAATCTAGAATGTTGAGAAGCAAAGCATGTTCATTGGTGTTAGTTTTTTTCGGTCTTGGCCTTGCGTTTGGTAAAACTCAACATCAGATGCTCAGGCGAAAAGCTTCCCAATTTCTCTTGGTGCACAATAACGACTCTGAATGTGGCTTTGGATGTAGTGGTGCAATGTCATTCGAACTGAGTTCTAAGTCTAGATTTCCAGACCTTTTTGTGTAATTGTTTTTACCTTAATGCTGTTTTAGATAGTCTTTGGTCTTCTAGTAGATTTTAATATTGGGAGGATGGTACTGTCAGGGCCACCCACTCCAATTGGTGGTTCTCAGTCTGTTTCACCTTCACTCTTGCGGTCAAATTCGGGAATGTTGGGAGCACAAGGGGGTCCTGTGCCTTCCCAAACAGGTTTCCCTTCACTTATGTCCCCTCGAAATCAGTATAGTAACATGAATGTGCTTGGAAATGTGCCCAATGTTTCATCTCTTCTGAATCAGTCTTTTGGAAATGGAGGTCCAAGTTCTGCCCTTCCAGGCCCAGGGAGTAGCCAGCGTGGCAGTATTGACCCTGGGCCTGAGTCTGACCCACTGTCTGGTGTTGGCAATGGGATTGGCTTCAATGCTCAGTCATCATATGTACAGTCTAACATGGCAAATCCTGGTTCTTCTGGTCAAGTTCAGAGTCAACAATTCTCCAACCCTTCTGGTAACCAGTTAATACCTGATCAACAGCAGTCCCAACAGCTTGAACCTCAGAATTTCCAGCATAATCAGCAGCCAATGCAACAGTTCTCTGCTCATCACGCCCAGCAGCAGCAACAACAACAACAACCACAGCAGCAATTTCAATCAATTCGAGGGGGGTTAGGTGTTGTTGGGTCTGTGAAGATGGAACCACAAGTAACTAATGATCAGCAGCAGTTGCAATCGTTGAGAAATCTTGGTCCTGTAAAATTAGAACCACCACAAATGCAAACCATGAGAAACATGGCACCCATTAAGATGGAACCCCAACATTCAGATCAGTCGTTATTTTTGCATCAACAGCAACAACAACAGCACCAACACCAACACCAACAGCAGCAATTCCTCCAGATGTCAAGGCAGTCCTCTCAGGCTGCAGCTGCCCAGATTAACCTCTTGCATCAACAAAGACTGCTTCAGCTGCAACAACAACACCAGCAACAGCAACTCATGAAGGCTATGCCTCAACAACGATCCCAATTACAGCAGCAGTTTCAACAGCAGAATTTGCCTTTGAGATCTCCTGTGAAACCAGTGTATGAACCGGGGATGTGTGCCAGGCGTTTGACTATGTACATGTATCAGCAACAACATAGACCTGATGTAAGAGTTCCATACAGGGACTATTTGTATTCTTTTTGACATGTCCAATGATTAAATTTGTAATATCGTCTATTTTTTGTGCAGGATAATAGTATTGAATTCTGGAGGAAATTTGTGGCGGAGTACTATGCTCCTCATGCTAAGAAGAAGTGGTGTGTTTCAATGTATGGAAGTGGACGGCAAACTACTGGTGTTTTTCCTCAGGTCTGGTTTAAGAAATACTTATAAAATTATAATGCACATGATGTTTAACCTAATGGTGGTTTCCTTAAACATGAATTTGAGGTTTATTGTTTGAAAGACCTTGGTCCTTGTTATCTGTTATAGTTTTGAAGTCTTTCACTTCAGAGTAGGAATAGTGGGTTTGAGTAAATTAGAATATTTTGAAGATCGGAGTCTCCTTTGCTTTTTAAATTCCACATTTTTGTTATCCATGACGGAAAATTTTACTCGCAAATTGTGCAGGATGTATGGCACTGCGAGATATGTAACCGCAAGCCAGGCCGTGGTTTTGGTACGTTTTGATTGCTTAATTGTCACTTTTTAAGCTTTAATACTGTATGTGTATAAGTGAAATAAATGGGGTTTTCTATCTGTATTGATACGAGTCTTGCTGATTACTCCTATGCAGAAGCGACTGTCGAGGTTCTCCCTAGACTCTTCAAAATCAAGTATGAAAGTGGTACATTGGAAGAACTTCTTTATGTTGATATGCCTCGTGAATATCAAAATTCATCTGGGCAAATTGTCCTGGATTATGCTAAAGCAATACAGGAAAGTGTTTTTGAGCAACTTCGGGTTGTTCGTGATGGTCAATTACGGATAGTTTTCTCTCCTGACTTGAAGGTTAACACTTCTAAAATGTTTTGTTGTTCCAACATCCTTTCATCATTAGGTACATTATTTAATGACTTATTTCATATCCTGTTCTCACTCTCTACCAGATATGTTCTTGGGAATTTTGTGCTCGTCGTCATGAGGAGCTTATCCCGCGAAGATTGTTAATACCTCAGGTTAGTGATAATATAATTCAGTTTATGTTAGAAGGGGCTTTATGTTACTGTCAATCCTGGACCAGATAAATTCGGAGCAGAATTGCTATCAACTTGATTAGGTATATGAATTTGAACATCACCTAGCCAAATGTGCGCGCACGTGCGCAAAAGGAGAATATCTTTGTATTGCATCATCTGGACACCTTTCTCATTCAATCTGTAGAGGATCAAAAAACATTTACTGTCCTATAGTATTTCTTCCCAAGGAGCTTGAGCAATATTAACATTATTATTTATTACATTATGAAGAAGGAATCTTTCTGCTAATGTTACTGTAGGTCTGGTTCTGGGAAACTAAAAGCCATGGTTTGGACAGTTCCATGATTTCTGTTTTTATTTGTTCTTGAAAACAGAAAACAAGTAGTTAACATATTTGGTTCAAAAAAGCGAACTTGGTTTCTTCATATCCGGTAATGCTTTTGTAGGGATTCTATCACTAGAATTTGAAACTGGACATGCCTCTCTACCAAACACTGAAATAGTGTTAAAACCCTTACAGTTGAGCTAAACACGTTTTCAGATTATTTTGTGAAAATATTTACTTACATTTTTCTGAAAGAAACTATAACAAATAATATTTTGGTGACAATGCTCGCATCACATGTTTGCCTCTCTTTGTGACGGCATGGGCACCATTTGAAGAGTAAATGTTATATAATATTAATATGTGAAATGTAGACTATTAAAATGCTCAAAGTGCATTTGAGATGCATCTATCCTTCGGGTTTAAGCGCAAGACACGAGCTTCGTAACAAAGAAGTGCACTTTTAGAACCAATAAATAAATAAATCAATACTCTCCTCAATTATGAAAGTAGGAGGGCCAAAACATCATATAATAGCTCTAAATATCATAAAATTGGACTGCATATCAATATAACTTCTGAAAATTGGACAAAAAATTACATCCTAACTCTAACAAGCAACACTCTTGAACTTCTGGTAGTGGTTGTCTTTGCTCGAGAAGTAGATGCTGAGAATGCAACCAGTCTGATTCTCTTAACCATATAGGTTCTTCAACTCATAAACATCTGGTTATCTTTTTCCATGTTTGGAACCTTGTGCAGTGTTTAGCAGGTTCATTGGAATTTATCACCACTTATCAGATTCATAGGAGGTTAAACGATTCAGTTGACTTTTAAACTTTTCTAGAAGATAAAATGATTAGGAAAAAAAGTTAGGTTTGAGCTATTATCCCATAAAGTAGGCTGCATATAAAGCTATTATGGACCTCAATTCAATAAGCCTTGAATGGGCCGACTTTGAGCTTTAGAAAAAAACAAGCCCCCAAACCACAAGGTTTTTTTAGCTTCATTAAAACTGTCGAGCTTTAAAGTGAAATAAAGATTTAACCTAGGGCTTTGGTCTCGAATGTGCGGTTTAGTACAGTGGTGAATTAAAGATATGATTGAGTAATTTTAACTAAATAATATTCGTATTAGTTTCTCAATACAGTAGTGATGTATGGCCTTTCTCAGATTTAATATATTATCTATTATTTTATATAATTTGAACTTGAAGGTTCATTGGATTTCTTTTTATGCTTGATGGGTTAATATCTATGTTCTACATGCCTCTTACACTTTTCAATAAATTTACGCTCATAGCATCTGGACATCATTGATTGCATTATGCTTATGCATATGGTATCGACAGCTTTGGGATTATAAGAATTTTTTTGTCGTTGATATTTTTAATCAAGTATCAGGTAATTGTAGTTACTCATGTGTTCTGAATGGCATATAACCTGTTACCATATTGTTTTGGTCCAGATTGTTAAAATATCCAAAGATTTTCAATTTGGTTTAGATTAATGGAACATCTAGGTTATGCCATTGCCTCAAATTTGAAATCTCTTGTACTGCAAACCCAACTGAAATGATCTCTACTATGACGCAAGTCTTTTTTTTATTTGAATTTTCGGCCTATACACATTTATATTAGATCAGATATCTGGAAATCAGTTGCTTGATATTTATTTGGCATTGTTAAAAAGTTTAATTTATATTTGATTTGTATGGTATTAACTTTGAATTGTGGACATCCTCAGATTGTAAGTCGTAACAGAAAATGTGTTTGTATGCTCTGGTTTTAATTGTCCAATTACATATAATATTTGACTTCTCATCTTGCATGGTGTTCAGTGCTTAGGAAAATAGAAGCATTTCTATTCTTCTGGTGTAGTATTATTTAAATTTATATTTTACTATCGTTATGTGTACTTTGCAGGTTAGTCAGCTTGGGGCTGCAGCTCAAAAATACCAGGCTGCTACTCAGAATGCATCTTCAAGTGTATCAGTTCCAGAACTACAAAATAACTGTAACATGTAAGTCCTATAGTATGTTCTTGTTTTCGTGCTTCACTAAATTATATGAAAGCTTTCAGCTACTTTTACTCTGGCTAATGCCAATAAATTTAGGCACTGTGGTCTGTTCCCCATCCTGTTTTTGAATGTGCTGATATATTGAATTAGGGAATTTTTAAAGTGTACATTTTATCCCTCCCTCTCTCTTCACACACATGTAGATTTGATGATCAGGGGTGGTTGCTGCTATTGATTTAGTAAAATTTTAACTTATTATATATACATACATTCAGAGCATCATTTCAAAATTTTCATGAACTTGAGATTGTTTTAATCAACTGAACTGTTGACAGCACATCAGGAAAAGTATGTGTATCAAGCATGTAAACAATGCTTCTAGTGCACATAGTCTCTATGGGAGTGCAGGGTTTTATAGATACATTTCAGGTGTAATATTATTATTGGTAACTCGTATAATTTTAGATTCTATCTGCTAAGTTGGATCAGTTGTATGTTTGCTTGATTATCAATCCATCTTATTTGTAGGTTTGTTTCGTCAGCACGTCAATTGGCTAAGGCTTTGGAAGTTCCTTTAGTAAATGATTTAGGATATACAAAGAGATATGTACGGTGCCTTCAGGTAATGCTATATTTTGTTTCTAGTGTACCCTGTTCCTCATTATCTGTTACGCATACTTCCTCATAATTGCTTTACCAGTACAATTTAGTCTTCAAATGAATGTTTAAGTAAATTCCACCATTGTTATCAATCATTGTCCATTTTGCATTTCATTCACATGTTACTTATGGTTATAAAGTGGGTTTTAACACCTCACATTGTGAAGTTTATCTTCATTTGATTCGATGTGCACATGTTCTCTTATTGAATGGTTTCAATGAGCTATTATGAATATTTGGGGAAACTTTTGCAAGACTGAACTGTTGGCTTATGACAGTTTAGCCTTAAGCATCTATGAAGCGGTGAAGCCATAATTTGAGCACAGTAGTATTTATTTCCTTTGTTTTGACATAGAATGCCAAGATTTCTTGTTTCAACTCTTATTTTGTTAGTATGACGAGCATGGCCCTATGTTGAAGTGCTTGTGTCTACAACGCCATTCACAATTGTTAACACATGAGATTTCTACATTTATTGTTTCATTTTCTCATTTTCTCCTTTTTTATCAATCGACTTGGATGCACTGCTGAAAAAAAGAAGATTTAAACTATATGTTGGATTCATGATTTTTTCTTATGAGTACGGATGTATAAAAACTTTGTTGTTAATATAAATTTGCATTTTGATATTTACTTTTGCTTTGTTGTCTATGCTGCAGATATCAGAAGTAGTTAATAGTATGAAAGATTTGATTGATTACAGCCGAGAAACTGGGACCGGACCTATGGGTAAGCGTTTTTTCGTCACATTTCCTTTCCGTACTTTCTTAATACATGGTTGTCATGATCACAGGATAGTATATATACATTATAAGATGACTAATGGAATACGAATAACGGCTAAATTTTAAATATTGTAATACACCACAGCAATTAATTTGGACATCCCAATCACTCACCGTAATTGATGGCTTTCATTCTTTTAAATACGTTATTACCTTCTCTTGTTTTCAATACAAGACTAGTCGGAATGGAGTGAAGAATAATGAAATTTATGCCATACCCGGCCAGTTATCTTATGATGGCAGCATAATAAAATGATATTGATCTGTAAATCTACTGTTAATTGTGATCCTATAGCCTCAGTTCCATGCTCAATATAATTTGATTTGATTTGTTTTTCGGAATTGTCCTCTGAAGATGTTAGATGGGAACTGAATTGTCTCACAACGCTCTGAACCCAACTCACATACACTTGAATTGGCGTACAATTGCCCTTGGGACCTTTCATATTATGAATTGTTGGAGCCTTTTTTTTTAAACATGAATCGTATCGAACCATGAATTCACATGGTTCATAATTATTTAAGAAAATTGATTTTATATATAGTTCCGAAGACAACTGACATTATTTTGCTTGATATGTATTAATTTTTGTTTTAATAATATAGTGTATCTTGCAATGTGCATATATAAATCGTTGATTGGATTGTTTTTTTTAGTGAAGTATTGAAAGTGAATAGTTGACTTACTCAGATCAATTTTATTTATTTATTTATGAACCTGCTATGCTAGATTAGGATTTGAGGCACAATCTATATATAACCCATATTTTTTGAACGGGGTGAATTGTGCGATTTGATACGATACATATGGTTCAATGACTGATTCGACCCTTCCAGCGGTTCTAGCAACAGATACTTATTTTTTGTATGATGAACTGTATTGTATTGAGATACGTATCATACGATTTGTGTGATACTCACAACCATGCATTCTTCAACCCTAGCATGTGTTGAGTCAGCATTGTGGTGCCAAACCATTCCATCTAGATGAGCTCTTGGGATTCACCAGCCTGTCATCCTCGGCATAATTATGTTTTTTGGGTATCTATTTAGCCTCTATATTACGACTGAGACCTTAATTACTCTCTCTGACTTAGAAGAGAGCGTATAATATCCTGTTTGATGTCATTCTTAAGCTTGGTTCAAGGTAACAATATTTTCTCAACTTCCAGTTTTCACTGGAAGATTTAAAAGCATTAAAGGCACGGCAAAAATTTGAGGGTCATATAAATGTTTTTGATATCAAGGCATGATCAATAACTTATATAACTAGGGTAGGCTTACCTAATGATTATATTTGGGAAAGTTGATCCCCGACATCTCCTGTAGGTTTGAAAAACTACTTAGGCTCAAGTTTGATTTGGAGGATGGCCCTGGTAATTTTGAACCCTACTCTTGAGTTCTTTATTAGGCACAATTTGTTTTGATAATGAACTTGTAAGGGATAATTATAATTGTTATGGAATTATAATGGTAGTCTAGGATTATTTTGCTTAATAGCTAGGTGATTTTGGTCACTAATTTAAGCTTTTCAGGCAGAGTGCAGTGGTATTCTCTAGCATTTGTTGGTCCATATGGATGCAGAGTGGTAAAAACTTCTGTTGTGTTAAGGATGGTGTTAAACGAGATTAAGATTTTAGAACAAAGCCGGAGCATGTATTGTATGGTTACTATGTGAAATTGTGAATGGGTTGCCTTTCCTATATCTACACCCCTGGGCTACTTTTTATAGGATTATGGAAAGGAGTTTTGCTGTCTCCAAGGATCAGCAGTAGTGCGCACTCCTTCCAAAATACAGAAGTAATTGTCCTTTTGTTTTCTCCTGTTTGGACAAATTAACCAATTTCTTTGTTCTTCTATTATTATTATACATATCATTCTTATCTTTTAGAGATAAGATAGTGCCATATTTTCCATAAAGTTGAAGATTTAGATAACAACAGAGAATAAAGCCTCTAAGATAGAAGCATTAGCCACTGATGGAAGTTACTCAATGATTTGTATTGGATTATTGATGAGGTGTTAGCATGGATGTATGAACCATGAGCGATGTCTTGAGTCCCTATAAAAGACAGATTTGGGCATGCGACACAAGATACACATGAAATTTGTTTTTTCCAAAATACATAGGACATGATGTCTCACAGAACAACAGACATGTCAAACAAAATGTATCACTGGCGTTACGTTGAAATGCTTGATTATATTTTTGAACACAATCCAAGGGCCTCACTTGATGTTACTTGAAGTTTGTCATTAGTTCTTGCTTTTATATGTTTTCTTAAAAAAATAAAATGTTAAATTTATATCTTGGTGTTCCCGTGTCCGACGTGATGTGGCAATGACTCATTGATATGAAGTATCCATGGTTTCTAGGTAACACTTGAAACATCTAGTTTACAAAAGAAATCCTGCTTAGATAATTTTTCTCAGTTTACCTTTACCTCTCCAAACATATAGTTAACTAAAGAAATCCTGCATATATAATTTTTTCTCCATTTAGCTCTACCTAAAAGTCAGTAACTTGTCCACAGTCAACTTTATGCACCACACTTGGCCAGCATACTTTGGCCTTCTGATCATTTTGTTTTATTGGATATTTATGTATGGCCTGTCCTAATGTCCTATTTTACTTGTCCACGATCTTATATTTTCACTCCAGAATGGTACTTTTTAGTCGGTGTCTACTTTCATGTTTTGCTTTCAGTTTCTTTTATTAGGTGTTCATCGACTTTGTTTGCTTATTAGTCCATTTAGCCTATTTTATGGCCTGTATAATATGCACTATTATGAATGTATGCTCTGCATTTTGGCTGTAACATTTACAAATTAGACGTCTGTCCAGTCTTGCATATTGTGTTTGGGCAGATGGTGAGTCTGTTATGTATAATATATCCGAAACAAGTTGATGAAAAGCTTAATCCTATTTGTGGCATCTTTAATCGAATGTGCAAAACCTGTTCTTGTACCTACTCTCTTTTTTTTTGTTTTTTTCTTTTCTGGGTACCTGTCTTATGTCAACCAAAAATATGCCTCAGATGATGGTACAAATGATAAATCCTTGTGTTAATACAGGTTTATTATGTTAAATACTAGATGCTTTGCTTTAGTATTGGTTATTTAAACCACATGTCATAATTTCTTCTGGTCATTTACAGAGAGCTTAGCCAAGTTTCCTCGAAGAACAAGTGCTTCATCTGGTTTTCACAATCAATCTCAACAGGCAGAGGACCAGCTGCAGGGGCAGCAACAACAGCAAACAGGGGCGCAGAACTCTGGCAGTGATCATAGCTCTGCTCAGACCACTGCAATGCAACTTAATGCCGGCAATGGTGTTGCTAGTGTAAATAACTCCCTCAGCATAGCATCTGCTTCTACCTCTGCCAGCACCATTGCTGGCCTTCTGCATCAGAATTCTATGAACTCCCGACAGCAGGGTTCTATGAACAACGCTAGTAGTCCCTATGGGGGAAGTGGTGTTCAGATTCCGTCCCCTGGTTCCTCTAGTACCCTACCGCAAGCACAGCAACCCAATCCTTCTCCGTTTCAGTCACCCACACCTTCTTCATCAAACAACAATCCTCCACAAACTTCTCACACTGCCTTGACAGCTGCAAACCACATGAGTTCAAATTCGCCAGCAAATATGTCCATGCAACAACCAGCTCTCTCCAGTGAGGCTGATTTAAGTGACCAGAGCTCTGTCCAGAAAATATTACAGGAAATGATGTCCAGCCAGCTCAATGGAACAGGTGGTATGGCCGGTGTTGGTTCTTCAGGGAACGAAGTAAAAAATGGTAATGGAATATTGCCAGCTGGAAGCAGCATGGGTGTAAACAGCAGTAACTGCCTTGTTGGGAATGGGACTGCAAACAGTAATTCAGGTATTGGTGGTAGTGGTGCCGGATTTAGCACCATGGGTGGTGGACTCGGTCAGTCTGCCATGGCAAATGGCATGAGAGCTGCTGCAATGGCCAACAACACGATGATGAATGGGAGGGTTGGCATGGGTGGCATGGCCTCCTCAATGAATCGAGAGCAAAACATGAATCACCAACAGGATTTGGGGAGCCAGTTGCTGAGCGGTCTAGGAGCAGTTAACGGTTTTAATAATCTCCAGTTTGATTGGAAGGCAACCCCATGAAAGGGGCTCTCTATAAATTGGATTGGTGTTGAGTTATCGACTTAAAGTGCTGCTTGCGCAGCGTGAGATGTGGCTGGCAGGCAGGCAGGCGTGATGATTACCTGTGACCCCGACAAGGAGAGGGCTGTCCATGAAGAATAGTTTGAGCCGGCCCTGGTTTGTACTAATTTCAAGAAAAAAGAAAAGTGCAACATATAGAGTAGTGATTTAATCGTTAAAATGTTACATCGTTGTTTAAAGTTGCTGCATTTTTTGCACTTAGTTGTTTTGGCGAGATTTATGATTTGAATACAGCTGCTGCTTGCTTGCTTGCTTATCAACGTCGTGTCGTCCCCAACTGACGGAATGGAATATTGGGAGGGCAAGGGAAGGGAAGGATAGGGGAGCTCTTTCTTTTCCTTTACATGTGTGGTGTGAGCTTATAAGCGCTTGTAAAACTAGCGTATTTGCTAGTTTCTCTCATTCTCTCTTTCATGGACTGTATATTATTAATTGTTAATGGTTTGTTCCCAAGCAAGTATTAATGTAAGATGATCAAGAGCAAGGCTTTTTCTTCATCTCTTTAACTAACCATACAGCTCTCCATACTGGTTGTGATCTATTGCGGCAAAATAGTAGTATGCATTGTGTGCAAAGTGAACTAGCTATGAATTCATTAGCCTCCAAATTAGAGAGGTCCCTCCCCACTTGGGTTTGCTGTACAGTCATTTTCATGGCAGTCACTCAACAGTTTCACTGAGCACATGAGATGTGCCTCAATTAGCTATTGCAACTCACTTTTTCTCGTCACTTTGCCAATTTTGAGATTTTGGCCACTTAGGATGGGTTTGTTCGCATAAGACGCCGCCGAGCCATTCGGGGCTACCAAAGCGACTCGTTGAGGCGAGGAGAAGAGTGGTCATGTGGATGACCAACTATGTCTCGCGAGGAGAGGAATGGTTATGGGGATGATCAAAAATGGCTCGCGAGGACGAGGAGAGGCATGACCATCGCATGGCGAGGAGTTTATTGGTTATGCGAAGCGCGGTCGCAAGACATCTTCTAACACTTAGAAATTCTTGGAGAATTACTTTTGGTTGGGCTCTCTTGCCAAACAAACACTTGAATTTTTTTTTTGAGATTTTCTTGTCAATGCTCCATATATATATATGTGGGTGTGCGTGTTTTCTTGAGAGGTTTGAAATATTTTAGCTTTCCAACCCTAAGTGGGATTTTGGGATTTTTTTGGGCTTTACCCCTCTCCCATACTCATTTCTAACACTAAGGAAAATTTAGAAAATTTTGATTTTTTTTTTTTTTGGCTTTCCAACACTTAGTTCGATTTTTTGTTTTCCCACACTTGTTTCCATACTTAGGAAAAATATAGAAAACTTGAATTTATGTTTGTTTGTATCCCCTGGAACGCGCCATGCGGGGCTTCCATCTTTCAAACGATGCTTTGCAAAGGCATGTTCTTGTTCTATGGTGGAGACGAGGCTCCTAGGTGGCGAGGCTCCCTATCTTTTGTACGATGCTCCGCAGAGGTGTGTTTAATCATCCGCATATGTTTAGAACTGACCTACTCCCTTTTTGAGAGATTACTTAACATCTACAATGTCTGGTGAGGGTGGGTTCCCTTACCAAGTCTTTGAACCATGCTCCGCGAAGGCATGTCCTCTAATTCACGGATGAATGTGGAAAATATGTGTCTTTAGTCTCTCTAGGCTCTCCAAGTGGAGCTTCATTGCCTATGCTTCCAGGTGAGCACTGTGGAGCTTTTTTGTCAATGCTCCCAAGTGAGCAAGGTCTTAACTTTAGATGTGCTACTAAGTGAGCAATGACTTAGCTTTGCATGCGCCGTCTAGTGAGCGAGAACTTAACTTTTCCTGTGTTTCCAAGTGAGAAATGACTTGACTTTGCCTATGTTGTTGAGTGAGCAAAGACTTAGCTTTGCCAACGCTGCTAAGTGAGTAATGACTTATCTTTTCCTATGCTGCCAAGTGAGGAAGGACTTAACTTTGCCTTAGTGGTGACAAGGTCTTTCTACCAATGAGATTCATAAGCCACTAAGGGTCACGACCTCTCTTGCTAGCTGGAGTCAAGCCTCCTGAGGAGGAAAGGCTCATTTGTTGGTGGGAGGAGAGCCTCCCTTGCAGGATAGTGGTACTTGGCAAGGACGTTCTCCTTTTCTAGTTAGGTCCCGCGTGAACCAACCTTTTTCAAGGTGGTCTAGTCCTTTTTAGGACGATGACATTGAGCTTGGACATTCACCTTCTTCAGGCTAAGTGTCAAATGGACAAACCTTTCTTCAAGGCGATATGACACTTTTTAGGAAAATGATACTAAGCGCGGACGTTTACCTTTTCAGGTAAAGTCTCGCATGAACCGACCTTTTTCAAGGTGGTTTTCTTCTTTTCATATAACTCTTTTTCATTTGTACATAAGACTTAGAATTTTTTCTGTCGTTTATTCTAAAAAAACGGGTTACAAGGGACATTCCAACTCCTTTTTGGGAGTGAACATTTTCTTTCATATGACAATTTCTCTAGGATGGTGTTTACTAAGGTTGCTGGCACACTACGAGTTTCTCTGAACTCCCACCAACTGCTTTGAAGTTCTATTCATCCTAGTCGTCTTTGTAAGTCCTCTAATTCTTACCCTTAAATATCTGACAATTTTTGTTGGTGATGGACTTGGTGGCCACCTCACATATCTTCTTTGCATGGATGTGGTTATAAGCTAACTCCAACATCTTCTCCCACGACTTAGGCTTGTGGGAGACGATGGCAGTGTGAAGGTTTTTGGTAGAACAAAGGCCATGCATATCGTTTCATCGGTGACTAGTCCACACTTGTGGACCACCATTTTAAACCTCTCCACATAGGACTTGATGGATTCCCCTGGCATCTGCTTGATGTGGATTTTCTAAGTTTGATCTATCTTTGCATGACCAGCAGTTTTGAAGTTGGGTAGGAATAAACTTTTCAACTCCTCCCAACTCTCTATGCTGGCATCTGGAAATTTCTGACACCATGCTTGTGGTGGTTCCTGCAAGGCGCATGCGAATAACTTGCAACAAGAAATATCATCATTGGTTACCATTTGTATGTGTAGCTCGAATACCGTCTCGAACTCATAAGCGATCGTTGACCCATCATAGGTCAAAGTTGGAATTTTAATGAAAGGGATAACTGGTGAGGTTCTAATGGCTAGGCTGAAAGGGTTGGAGGCTTTCTTGATGCCAACTTTGTCATTTTCATTAGCCTTCACTTTTTCGTTCGACTTCCTCACTTTCTCTAGGATGAATGCTATGACAGGGTAAGCAGTATTTTCAACCATTGGGCTTACCATGGCGAGCACAATTTTCCCCTCAACATTTGGCGATTGGAAGAGTGGACTAAGGCGCTGAGGAATAATAGGAACTATTGGTGGTGTTTCTGCTACCCCTCCAGACGGGTTCATGGTTCCCTGATCGGCCGGAGCGGCAATTGGATTGTGGGTGTTCATTAGGAAAGTATGGAAGGATGCTTGCATTGTCTCCGAAGTCATTGGAGTTTGAAGTAGGGGAGTTGTGATGCCCTAGACAGCTTGCTAAGCCTACCTCTGTTCAGCTCTTCTGGCCCTCCGGTTGGTGCTCTACATAGAGTCTTCAACGGTCTGAGCTAGGAGAGAACATGGCGGGGTATGTGATTGAAATTGAATGTTAGATTCCCCTTGTCTCAGATTATCCTCTGGTTGACATGAAAGGTTCTCACGAAGCTCCCTATTTCTAAGGGCTCCGTCTCAGCTCATATGGTTGAACTTGAACACAAAGTTCCTAGGCTGCCGCCCTGCAAATATCGATGGTGCTTTTAGTTGGGAGCCTTTTGCTTATGGATGGTGAGCGACGGATGGGGCTAATGATTTTTCCCCTCTAGTTCGTTGTCTCGTCACTTCTCCCCCTCCAAGAGGGTTTGGAACAAGTGGAACTGATCCTCCCACTTGGACCACAACAAGGTTAGCTACTGTAGCAAGAGTAGCAGATAGGATGATGGGCAAGCTGGCTAGAGGAATGGGTTCTCCATTGGCTGTCAAGTAGGTGGCCAACGTTGCAACCATAAAATGAATGATATAACACTAACCATCTCCGGGGTCATTAGGGCCATCATAGGAGTTAGTGACTGTTAGATAGGGACTAGGGCCTGGGTAGTGCTAGAAGCATTCGCCTGGCCATTGGCCCTCTTTCTCTCCAACTCTTGCCTGAGGTCTCCTTGACGAGTAGAGGCAGTAGGAAACTCTTCTTGGAAGGTCAATTAATATGGGTTAAATGCTAAGTTTTTGAATTCTTTGTCAGACGTTGTTAGTTGATTTGGCCAAAGAGTTCCGCCGTTGATTCAACTCTATTGAGTGATAGTTTGAATTAATATGGTTTAAATGCTTCCAGATTTCCTGGACTTGTTCCCATATTAAAGTTGGCCCCTACATTTGTTTCTTAGTTGTCACGGTTCTTGGACCTTAAATTTTTTATAATTTACTACCGATGATGTGCTACAACAGGTTGAACCATGCCACATAAGCCTTCCATTTTCTCATGTCAATGCAACGGTGCCGTATGGATTTGGGAAAGAGAACTCCACTTCCGTCTCTACTTTGTCAAGCTCTCTTCTCCTCTAATTGTCTCTAGCAAATCCAAAGTCGATCATTGAGCACCGGTAACACTCCGGAGAAGGAAGCGAAAAGGAACACCGAAGAGATCTTATCATCTGTTATAGTTCTATAATTGCTCAATTTTGCCCTAATTTGTGCTCGTTACTATCAATTTTGTTCTCAATTGCGTACTTTTCTAATGTCGTGCAAGGTGATTCCAGTGAGCAAATTGGCAGAGATAGCGCCGAGAGTGCCACACCCTCTATTTCCTTTTCAACCACACTCTGAAAAACTTCACAGTCTCTTTGTTCCCACAACGACCGTCCATATCTTCATCGCGGCTGGACCCACAACTTCCATGTCGCACGATGCGATTGATTTGGTAAGGCTCCACATTCAAGTACTAAGTCAATAAACCGATCAACTCGTCACACCAACACTTCACCCTACATTCTTGCCCGAATTCGACAGTGATGACACATCGCTGTTTTTTTCCGGCCGTCGTGTTCGGTGTCGGGGACGAAACAACCGGTTTACGACATTGGTTACGTGATGAAAGAAAGACAAGACAGGTGACATGGAAGGCTTACGTGGCAAAACAGGTGACATGGCAGGGTGCAACCATGCTGTAACAGGTCACCTGTAGTAAAGTATACAAATTTTAAGGTCCAGGGACCGTGACAACTAAGAAACAAATGTTGGGGCCAACTCTAAAATGAGAACGAGTCTAGGGGATCTAGAAGCATTTAACCCAATTAATATATTTCCTTTTGAGATTAAAAAAAATAATATAACCGGTAAAATAGTAGAGTAATGCTATATGTTTCAAATTTTGTACAAAAAAACTTGTACACATTAATGATGTGGCAAATAAAGAGACATGACGCATTAATTACTCTATTGGTGAGTTGATCAAATCACAACACGCCATGTATACAATATATTTTATAAACCCGGCGGTCCGCGTCAGAAATTCATAGGAGAGTGGTGATAAAAAAAGTTGTCACATCTCTTTTTACACTGAATTACAAAATTTGAGCCGTTTATCATTT
>JAYMTH010000274.1:0-23861 GCA_036897465.1 Pelargonium australe
ACTTTCTTTGTTTCCAGGTTGGGGTTGCTGAACTGAAAATTGGAGTTGAAAGAACTGGAGGTCTTGTTGTTCTTGCTGAAAGCTTTGGCCACTCAGTTTTTAAGGACTCTCTTAAATGTGTTTTCAGCTCGGGTGACTATGATCTTGGACTTTCGTCAAAGTGAGGTTTTTGAACTCATTAAAAAACTAAATATTGCATGACCAAATTATTTATGAATAATTGTTTTTTTGGTTGTCAATTGTCTATCATGGGTCAATAATCAAAATTTATGTTTTCTTCTGCTACAACTTTTGTTCCACCATCAGTTGGTATCTTTAGAGTTTGATGGAGTAGCATTCTCTATATTATATTAAGAAATCAGCAACTAATTTATAAAAAAAGAGTAATCTACAAGAAGGAAATAAATCTAATTTACAACTACCTCAGTACATCCTAATCTTGATTGTTAAGCATCCATAGGCTATAGTATTTTAAATGTACGCTTATTCGTTACTCGAGAGCCATCCTAATTCTCATCTCCTTTTCTTGTATGCAGTGGTATATTTGAGGTAAACACCTCAAAGGATATCAAAATTCAAGGAATAATTGGTCCTTGTGCATCTCTGGAGAAGGTACGGTTTTAATTGTTTTTGCTCTCTCTCTCTCTCTCTCTCTCTCTCTCTCTCTCTCTGTGCACTACTTGATTATATATTGATTGACTTTTTGCAGAAAGGCCCTTTGTGCTCTGACAGCGTCGTTGGCCAGGGGGGTACTAGTTCTTGGAAGATGTGTGGACTTGACAAAGCTACGTCTTTATGTTTGGTATTTGAAATTGCAAAGAAGGAGAGCTCAGAAACTTCTGTTCAATCAACAAGCAATCAGTTCTATTTCCAATTTTCAACTTAGTATGAACTTCTTCATTCTCTCTTTAGTATTTAGTTATCTGTAACTGTAAGCTTAGGAACGATGGATCATCTATCTCTTACTACAAATATTTCTCAGCAGCTATCAGCATGCCAGTGGTCAAATGAGACTTCGTGTTTCAACCCTCTCAAGGAGATGGGTTGCTGGACCTGGGAGCATACAGGCAAGTTATATTGTCCTATTGCACAAATGTTATTCTGCTCAGTAGGTTGAATTTCCATAAATCAGAACTTCAGAGGCTTCGATCGTGGATATGAAATTAGTTTGATAGAGCTGCGGAAATTTATGCCTCGTTGAATGAAAACATTTTGGACATGCTCCCATTTTCAATTTAATGTCTGTTGAACATTAAATACCAGATGCCTTTTTCAAATATGTAAATGGTGTTTTTTATATATAAAGAAAAAGTGATTCTCAAGCAACTCTTAACAATGGTTTTTAGCAATGAATTCAGTTGTTGGTATCAGATCTATATGCCCGTTTAGCTCATGCTCAGTGCACCTGAGTATTGAAGTCACAATAACAGCCCACTCATTTGCCGCCTAAGCAGTTCGTATCAGCTTTGCATATTTGTCTTAGTAGATAGACAACTTATGCATTAATGATATATCTCAAATAAAATTTTCATTAAAACATGTTACACTAGGTCTGTAAGTAGTTTCAAGTTCAGGATTTTTTAAAAGGAAAAAAAATCTTTCTTATAGGGTTTTCTAATAAGGGCATTCTAAGAATTCTCATTTTGGATCAGTGAATGAGTTCAGCTGAATGGTTTATTATCTAATATACTTGCTGTAGTTTATTTTTTGTTTTCTTTACCTTTCCCGAGTTAATTGTCTACTAGTTGATTGATTATTGTTCTCTGTAATGCTGTAGGAACTGATTGCTGGGTTTGACCAAGAAGCAGCTGCTGTAGTTATGGCACGCCTTGTTTCTTTCAAAATGGAAAGTGAGGTAGCCATCAAAACCGTTATTCCTGCGTACTACTAACACACACATATTAGGATTTGGATAGGACCATAATGAATTGTGTTTTGATTTTATTCTTTTGACAAGATAGATTGATTAACAAATCTAAGCCCCACCCCACCCCAAACAAATACCTGCATCTCTCGCTACAAGCAAATCATTCAGACATGGAATTTCACTTTAGGCTAAACTTCATATAAATAATACCCTGTAGTGAGCACCCTTTTTAGTTTTTACATAGTTACCCTAATCCCTTTTTTGTTCGCGTCAAATAACTACCTCAAAGTTTCACAAAACCAATCCATCCATTAAATTTAATGGAACATTCTCTCTCCTCATGTGAGTGAACACTGGGATGTACCTTTTTATATAATACCCAAAACACTGTTTCCTTTCAACTCCTTTTAACTACATCAATTAATAAAACAAACACAGCAAAGATATTATAATACTCCCTTCATTGCAAAATAAGTGTTCTATTTCACTTGTATTTTTGTCCCAAAATAAGTGGTGCCTTTTTTTATAAGGAAGTTAGTTATGCATGAAATATCTATAGTGTACCTATAATAAGTTAGTTGATATTCCTTAAGTTTGTTACAACACATATGCATGAGGATAAAAGAGAGAATGTGCAACACTTACTAATTTTTCTCAAAATTGGAAGTAAGACACTTTGGGACGGAGGGAGTACATAATAGACATGAATCAATTCAACCATTTAAAACAAAATTCTATTCAAACTAAACTAATGTTTATGAATTAACTTACGTTATATCAGATGATTTTCAGCTACATGTCCTTTTTATGCAAATACGTAAATATTCATTGTTCCATACCGGTGTCGAACACGTACAGGACACGGGTACGCTGGCCTCAATGTGTCCGTGTGTTAGAGGAAATTATTAATTATAAATATCGAAGAAAAGGAAAGAGAATAGGCAGCAGGATAAGACCTAAATACTCACTTATTTAGAACTACTTGTAACTCATAACAACACAGTTGTCCCATACCATGACATGATGTGATTGGCATGCAGGCTGAGTTTGATCCAATACGATGGCTGGATAAAGCATTGATACATTTATGTTCTCGGTTTGGGGATTACCAAAAGGACAGCCCTTCTTCATTTACCTTGTCTCCACGGTTTTCAATATTCCCGCAGTTTGTCTTTCATTTACGCCGTTCTCAATTTGTCCAGGTATGTTTGTCTGGATTGGTACAGAAATCCCATGTCATCTTGTGTACATGTAACTGTGTAATCTGATGTTTTACCCAATTCTTATGTTCCAGTTTGGTTAACTGTTTTTTCTCAGGTTTTTAACAACAGCCCAGATGAGACTGCATACTTTAGGATGATACTGAACCGGGAAAATGTTGCCAATTCAGTTGTGATGATTCAACCTTCATTGATTTCTTACTCATTTCATTCATGCCCAGAAGCGGCACTTCTTGACGTGGCTGCCATTGCAGCTGACAGGATTCTGCTTTTGGACTCTTATTTCACTGTTGTTATATTTCATGGTGCAACTATTGCCCAGTGGCGAAAAGCGGGATACCATGATCAGCCTGAACATCAGGTATCTTTATTTGGCTATAGAATCCTAGAATAATACCTGGTATAATGTCCTCTTTTCCTTTCACATGCTTAATTATAGTGTATACTAGATTCTCAAGTTGTGGTCCTTATGGCTCGACTCGTTGAGCTTCTGTGAATGTTTTTTTTGTTGGATGCAAATATTTCTTTATTGTATCTTTTTAATTAATTTTTTTAGAAAACTATTCGGCCAACTGGTTTTGTCGACCATCAAATTGACCATAATCTCAAAAATGATAAATTTTGAAATTTTATTGTTACTGATTACTCCACTTTGAGCTGATTCACCTATTTTACTATTATAATTTGACGTACATAAGTTTGGATTTTTAATACTTGCTTCAGTTGTATGCCTTTTTTCCCCTCATCCCAGTCAAATGTCGTGCATGGCCAGATGTTTACTTATGAGTTATGACGTTGTTATATCTTATAGCTTCTGCATCTGATCTGATAAAACTGGTGGTTTAGCACTTACCATATTTATGGTTCCTTACAGGCATTTGCACAGTTGTTACAAGCTCCTCGTTATGACTCAGATGCAATAATCAAGGAACGGTTTCCAGTACCTCGCTTAGTCATTTGTGATCAGCACGGCTCTCAGGTAATCAATTGCAGTGCGTTCTTTCCTACTAGTAATGAATCCATCAGTTGCAGTCTGTTCTTTCGGCTGAGTATCTTTTCCAGGTTGCATACAAGTATTTTAGTGGAATAAATAGATAAATAAAAATTAAGTAGGCATACCACTGGAAAATAATGTATTGAGGCCATCCATTGCCAAACACACGGGTTTGAACTGAAGTCTGGCTTAGAGGGTTATAAGGTGAAGTTTAAACATTCTGCATTGATACGTAGAAAAAAAAAAAAAAATACATGCAATTCACAGCCAAACCTGTTATGTTGAACCAATTTTGCTAAATTTATACAAGGTGTCCTCTGATAGATGTTAGGAAAGTATTAGCTAAGAACTAGTTTTTCATAATTAACAAACAAGAAATAATCAGAAGCTGCAGTGCAGGGATAAAAGAGTTTATGCCTGCTGACATGACATGTTTATGACGATCATTATGCAATGCAGGCCCGTTTTCTTCTAGCAAAACTAAATCCTTCTGCGACGTATAACTCGGATGCTCCTACGCCCGGAGGGGACATAATCTTCACGGATGATGTTAGCTTCGAGGTGTTCTTGGATCATCTCCAAAGATTAGTGGTTCAGTAGAGTACAGACTCACATTCTGCACATCTGTAGTTTTTTCCTTCGGAAAAAGTTTTTGTAAAGTAGGTAGCAATGGATCGTATTTTCCAGTTCAAATCACTTAAGTATGTAGACCTGGCAATGTGGTTGATGAGCTCTAGATCATAAATTGGTGTATTTGAAGGATATAAATGAATAGTTATATATTTTTATTATACAATTGACAATACTATATAAGATCATAAATTCAATACACGCCATGAATTAAAATAGATTATATGTGACTGTCCAGGAATTTCAGGACGGTGGAGAACCAAAACTTTGGTCAAGCTGGCACTACATTGTTCTTGGCTCCAATTCAAATATTCTTCCTAGTTTACACCACCAACCTTGTACTCATCCTCAAAATTTAACCTTATTCTCTTCTATAGTTTGTATCTCCTAGCTTCCTCCACCAACCCCGCGCACGCTGCTCTGCAATGCAATGCCGAGTCCTCCCATCCCATCCCGCGCCTACCATCGTCCCCATCTCCCGTCCTCCAGCCGCTCCGCCATCTCCGGCCCTCCCCTGAGGTCCTCCCCATGGACGCAAAAGGTCGCCATAGGGAAGCTCCTGCGGAGAAAGCCTCAAGAACTGTCCCGGGACTCGAACCTGACGGAAGAGAATCTTGAAGCGCACAATAGAATCCATGACATTTTCGACCAGAAGAGATGTAGCCCCTACTACAAAGGGCTCACGGACTCGTCTCTCGTGACGAGCAAGAACCCGAACAACAACAGCAGCAACAGCAACAACAGGCCTGGTAGTCCTGAGAGCCATGCAACAACAGGTGTGACCACCACCAGCTCGTTCTACACTTTGATAAACAAGGTGCAAGAATGGGGTTCTTGCTTCAGCGTCAAGACCAAGAAGCGGCAAGGCGAGGCTCTCGCCGGCGCACCGCCACCGGCAGGGGCTTCTTTGCAACAAGTCTCGTACTCGTTCTTGTCCGCGCCGGTTGCTGCCTCGTCGCCGTCAGTGACGCTGGTGAAGGAGGTGAAGGAGGTAACGTTTGAGAAGCCATTGAGGGAGAGAGTATCGGAACCGGAACCGGAACTAGAATCAAGCACAGTACTAGAAGCTGAAGCAAAACCTAAAGCTAAAGCTAAAGCTGAAGGTGATAAACCTAAGTTGAAAGCCAAGAATGTTTCAGGTGTGGTTAAGGAAATGGATGCCAAGGCTGTGTACACATGGGCAGACAGGTACAGACCCAAGTCTCTGGGTGATTTCATCTGCAATCGGGACAAAGCAACTCACCTCAGGAATTTGGTGAGAAACCAATCTCTCTTTTTTCTTATATTTAATTATCTGTTTCAAAATAAGTGTTGGTGTTACGTGTAAATATTCTATAAGTTTGTTATAATACGCACATGTGCATGAAAAAGTTAGTTCGATATATTTACTTCGTCCAAAATAAGTGTCATTGTTTCTATTTTGAGAAAAAATAATGAAAAGTTAGTCTGATATATTCATGACCATGTGTTAAAGGATAATAACTAGCTTGTTATAAGATATTATTGACAATTTATGTATTCATAATTTAACTTATTGAAAAAAGAATAATGACACTCATCTCGGAACAAAAATTCAAGAGAAACACGAAACTCATTCTAGGACGGAGGAAGTACAACAATAACTAACTTCTCATTAAGTTTTCTGAAAATGGAAAGCATGTCACCTATGGAATGGACGGAGTATTATTTATTTATTAAATATAGAGAAAATAGGTGTTTGTCATTTGGAATGTGATTCTTGTTTTATAAAAATTATCATAACCAAAAAGTCATAATCCAAACATCAAAACTGAAAATTTCCCCTTCATTCTTCATTTCTAATATTGTTAAACAAAAACACTACTTAGGAGTTCTTCTATTTCTTCTCTCATATTTGTACATAGTCAATTTGATTGTATTACAGAAATGATGGAATTAATATGGATATTTTTGGGGCAGATGAGAAGTGGAGATTGTGGTCATTTTATATTTCAAGGACCAGCAGGTGTGGGAAAGAGAACCATGATCTGGGCAATGCTTGCAGAAGCTTTTGGACCTGACAGACTACAGGTATACATACATACATACATATATACATACATACATACATACCAGAATTGTGTTTGATTTTCCTATTTTGAAAGAGTATATATATATATATGTATGTATGTATGTACATTCACATGATTTGATGATGAATTCATGTATGTTCTTGGTATGTTACAGGCCAGGGAAGATTGGAGGACATTTGACTTGAAGGTAGCTAAACTAAACTAATCATAAATTCATAATCAATATTTTAGAATATGATTAAATGATTTTGCCTCTTCTGTACTGACACTTTCTTTGGGTTTAGCTTCTAATTAGTGTTTTGTCTTGTATGAGCCCTTTTTTTTTTTATTAACTAAACTCACTCAATCGGTTGGACATGATATTCAAGTGTCGTATCAATATTTGTTGACACGTCGTCACGCCATGTCAAATACATAGTCATCCATGTGTGCATGTCAAGTCATCACACCGTTTCATTTTTTTCCAACATTCACAGCTAAAACAACACCCAATTTACCCATCGGCTAGCTGTGATGTAAGAAAATAATGAAACACAACGTTCTGTCTGATGGCATGCACACATGAATCTTCTATCTCGTGGCGTAATGATGTGTCAACAAATGCTGACGTGCCACCTGAAAACCGGCTACAACCGTTTGAGTGAGTTTAATTAATAAAAAAATGTAATTCACAACGACTCAACACAAGTCAAAACCTTAATTACTAATTAGAGGCCAAAACCCAAAAAACACGTCGGTCTAGAAGAGACAAAACCATTTAACCCTATGGAACAACTAGAAAATAAGAAAGAAAAAACAAAACTTGATGAGTGTGCATGCAGGGTGGAGCAGTAGATCATAGCATCAGAGTAAACATGAAGCATTGTTTGGAACATGTAGAAGTGAGCCTTGCAGACTATCTAGGTTATGAGAAGCTTGTTGAGCTCATCAAAGAAGCACAAACCAAGCTATCCAACAAAGCCTTGAGGAGCAGCAAAGACACCTGCAGAGCAATCATCATATATGAGGCTGAGAAGATGTCAGGAGATGCTCTTCTCTACATAAGGTGGTTATTAGAGAGATACAAAGGTTACAACAAGGTCTTCTTTTGCTGCTCTGATGTCTCTAAGCTCCAACCTGTTAAGACCATTTGTACCACTATTGAGCTCCTTCCACCTTCCAATGCTGAGGTCAAGTATTTAAGCATTTACTATTATATATGTTACTTCAATTATTGGGTCACAATGTTGGTTTCATGGATCATGATATATAACTAGTCCTTAATTGCATATATCAGATTGTTGAAGTTTTGAAATTTATAGCTGAAAAGGAATCCATAGAGCTGCCTATTCAATTGGCTGAAAGGATTGCTGACAACTCGAAGAACAATCTTCGCCAAGCCATTCGTTCGTTTGAGGCAACTTGTCGATTCAGGTAAATATATTGGGGGAATTACAGCATGTAATCGTTACTTATCGCAATATACTACCCTAAACTTTGTTTTGTAACTGTAGACTACCTGAACTGTTTTTCACCCATTTAGTCAGTTAACTTACGAAAATACCAATTTTGCCATTCTTGTCGTTTTTTTTAGACTACCATGTAATTTTTTGCGCGTCCCCTTTTGATTTTCTCTCATACATGGGTAAGTTTTGTTTCTACTTGCAGCTATCCCTTGGAGAAAGACCAGGTCATCTTTACTGGTTGGGAGGAGGACATTGCAAATATTGCCAAGAACATTATTAAAGAGCAAAGCCCGAAACAGTAAGTAAATTAAATGTTATGCTGCAAAAAGGGTACCATCACCAATTTTGCCCCAAAACGTACAGATAGTAAATATATTATTGTTTATGAACTTCTTTTGCAGACTATACATCATCCGCGGAGAGCTCCAAAACCTCACGGAGCACAATGTATCCCCCGAATTCATCTTCGAGGTAACAATAACTCTCATTCCATAAGTTGCTAGCTCGAATATTTGAAGGGTTGATTTGTGGTGTACTAATACATATAATTGACTTAATTTTCTTGGGCAGTCTCTGGTGGAAGAACTGAAAAAGCATTTGGATGAGGAACAACATCAAGTAGTCGATAACCTATACGACGAATACAATGTATATAACCATAGTTTTATCAAATTTCTTTGGTTATATATGACAGTATATATACATCTGATCATATTCTATTCTATATGCAGAATAATGATAAGTCCTCATCAATCTTCGCATACAACCGAGCAGAGGACATAGATAAAAAGCTAATTGACCCCTTGAAGAAGAATTTCACATTCTTCTTCAGGATCGAAGGTATGTCGCATATGATATGTGCACTTAGGTAAACTCTAGCAGTGTTCACTTATGTGCATTTAGAATTTCCCTATGTATAATATCGATTTTGTTCTTGCAGAGTTCATAGCGAAGTTCATGAGCACATACAAATCTATACTTTTGAGTAAGACAACAGAGAAAGATACGACAATTCTTCCTAAATAATCTGCTGAATATGCATCTCAACTTTCATTGAGTAAAAATTTATGTATCTTTACAATAAACATTGTTTTTTTGTAATCTTTGGTATGTTTCCACACATACATGTACTTTTCCTTTGAAAAAAAGAACATACATATGTGTAATGTTTTGTGTAGGAAGGTTTAGATATTTGCATACCTAGAATATTTTACAAAAGGGAAATAAATTGTGCTATAAGTTATGGTTACCAATACTTAATTTGATGTACCTAATTTACGCATAAATATTACTTTGTCCGTTCCAAAATTAGTCGTACACTCCACCATACACAAAGCTTCCTAGATTGCGTTCCAAGGTCCCTCCATCATGTCATTGTAGTGCACCACGCCAAAATCTGAACCAAAATCGCTCGCATTAGAAACATGCATACTCCTAGCTTAACTTGCTATTTACAAGGACTAAACTGAATTTTCATGATAGTTGAACCGCCACAAACTACAAAAAAGTATCATATTTCCTCATTTTTCATGTTGACGAGTTGTACTAGTACTCAATTCTCTGTAAAGGGCCTTCAACTATCTACTTCTAAGATCCCGTAACTTTCTCAAACTCACTTCCATTACTTCTTTGAAGTCATCATGCAACCATAAAATATCTCTGCAATTGCTTGCATCTTGATTCCCTCTATTGCCTTCCACTCGAGAACCAACCTTTTCCTCGAGGTTGTGGTATTTATGCCCATACAGTTTCGAAAACGTTCTCATGAATGCGCCACAAAAAGTTCATTGCACTTGCTTTCTCCCGGATCAATTAACAATACAACTCTAAGTATAACAATAATTCTGTTCATAACATCAACCTCAATCGTCTTACCAAACCATTCAATGTTTGTTCTATCACTCCAAGCATCAATTACCATAGGCCATGCAAATCAATCATGCATTTTACTAAAATCCTCAAGTTAGAAGACAACTAAGTACTCTTGTTTTTCACTCCGAAAGGAAGTGACAAATCCCACCACATACCGTCGATAAAGAAGCTCGAACATAAGAGCTCAGAAGGAACTTGACCCAATTGAGGTTAGTTCTTCCCTTTAAACCCAAATAAACTCACTCTATACCGCCAACAGTGAGACCCGACTCGAGACCTCAAGGAAAATCTAAAACACTTAAACCACTTGGCCCAATCTGTGTTGTATTTCATCGAACACTTTTATGTGCACTCTCTGTTTTCGAATGAATTTCTGAAAATGGTGATGTTTCTGTAACCGTTGTTATTATCTTTTGTGACGCTACGCTAGTGTATATTTATATTTTTCGCTCACAAAAACGACGTCGTGGTGCCTCCTTCGTGTCCAGCTATTGAAAATCACCAGGCAGATCCGGGAATGTCAGTCCAGATCAGAAATGGGTTCCGACGAGAAGGACTTTCTAGCATGCTGTGGCAGCTCCAAATTCGCCATGGAAATGGCCTCGGCCTCTCCTTTCAAAACCCTAGAAGACGCTATCACCACCGCCCGAAACATCTGGTTCAACAAGGTTTTCTCTATATATGTATACATATATTGTATATCTGTTGGTGAGATCTTCTGTCAACTGAATATCGTTTTCGTTTTATGCATGAAAATCTTGTAGGTCGATGTACATGGCTGGCTGGAAGCATTTGAGGCTCATCCTCAGATCGGAAAATCGCCATCTCCCAACCACAAAAGCGAAACCAGTGCTCAGTGAGTCCTCTTTTTCACTCTCTCATCTTTTGTTTATAACTGCTTAGATCATCTGCGCTGTTGAAATCTACTGGTTACGCACAATTCTTAGCTTCAGTTCTTAGGGTTTACATTGAATTGGGACAGTGAAGTGAAGCTCAGTTAGTGGATTTGGGGTTTTTGTAGCACTCCCTTGCTCCAATTACTTTTCCACTTTTCCTTTGATTACTAAATTTTGATTGCCCCTAATATCTTTTGAATGAGTTAGTTATTATCACTTGAGTTTGTTGTAATGACTGCATATGTGAAATTATCTTTAGTGTTAGTCAACTTATTGGTATAAAATTGTAGTTGCTAGAGATTATTGATGGGGCGAGAAATCTTGGTGAAGATGATGATATGAATTGAAAAGTCTGAAACTGAAAATGGGTATTTGATTTTTTGTTTGGTAGATGCAGACAAAATAGTGAGAATAAGATGATTGCACCGATGCGGTCTGGTTTTCAGAACATTGATCTTAATATGGTGTTTAGATCCTTACAAGTTGCTTCTAGCTCTTGTCCTTATCTTTTTTCCCTCCTTTTTGTGGTTTCATCTTACAACTGTTTTTATGCCTCTATATACCCATCTGTGATGTTTTATGAATTTTATATAGGTGGAGTAAAGGAGAGCAAACGACTGCTTTAGCCACTGCAACTGGTTCTAGCTTATTGGTTAGTCTTTTTCTTAAACTAAGTTAAACATGTTTTATGAATTTTGAAGTATTGCTAGGTGGATTCAGATTATGTTTAGTTATTGAAGTATTGAAAGATAAAGTTGCTGTTTAATTCAATTTTTTATTTTCATATGATCCCTGGCCTCTGCAGGAACTGTCTGATTGGAATGCTAAATACATGCAAAAGTTTGGCTTTGTTTTTCTCATATGTGCATCTGGAAGAAGTACTTCTGAGATACTTACTGAATTGAAGGTATGATCTGAATCGAAGCTTGCTTTCAACTCAACATTAGTGAAACAGGAAAATTTTCTCTGTGCATCAGTATTTTGTCATTATAAAACTGTGGTTGCGATTGGAATTACTTACTAAGGAACTCTTATGTCAGTCACTTCCATGGCATTTGTTTAAAAGGGGACATGTACAAATTTTTCCTTTTATTTGATATGAATATGCATCAGCGGCATCTTTTGCTCCTAGCAGAGATAACATTTATGGGAAATCCTTGAACTGACATAGTACTACTACAAATATCCAAATTTCTCTGTTATTAGATATGAATATGCATCAGTGACATCTTTTGCTCCTAGTAGAGATAACATTTATGGAAAATCCTTGAACTGACATAGTACTACTACTAATATCCAATTACCCATTATATGGCAACCTGTAACTGTGAGAAAGAACTTTTAGCCACATTCACTTTCGTTTTATAAACTTTTAATATGTGTTAAAAATGCACTCAAGCCTTGATTGGACATATTACTACAACTGGATCGTTTAATCTACAATGAGTTTTGTGAGTGGTGATATGTTTCAATGAGTCTGGTGTGTGGTGAACGATGATAACTTTGTATTAACTCACTTAGATCTGCCACACAAGAGCTTCGTACATGAAAAAATTTATGCAGCCTTCAACAACTTCTCCCTGAAGTTTCTCTTTCACGCATGAGCGCGTGCACACATACACATACATGCATACTGTAGTGCACATATGTCATTTTTTTTTTTTTTGCCCTTCATATGCTTTACCATGTTTCTGTAACTAGATATTTCTAACTCAGATGGTTACATTGTTTTCATTCATAATAATGAGGATCATGACTTCAGGTTTAAATACTAATTTGTGTATTTGGGATACTAGAGTTATTAGAGAGTTTTTATTTTATTTTTTATAATTATGTTACAGTTTGGCTGAATTTTTGTTAGTTATATTATAATTTGTG
The DNA here is from genome assembly GCA_036897465.1 of Pelargonium australe. Classification (NCBI taxonomy): domain Eukaryota; kingdom Viridiplantae; phylum Streptophyta; class Magnoliopsida; order Geraniales; family Geraniaceae; genus Pelargonium; species Pelargonium australe. The sequence continues at coordinate 12,854 of JAYMTH010000274.1, forward strand.
GTGCTATTCAATGATGCTTTAGTCTTATTAGTATTGGTGTTTCAAGAGATATTATATTATTAATTATTTTGCATCTTATTTTGGAAGTGCGCATTTTTTGGATGTAGCTTAATCATCAATAGACTTTTGCCCCTCTAATGCGCATGGAGCTTTGAATTTTCATGTTTCTCCTCTTTTAAACTTTTGCCAGAAACGGTACCCTAATCGGCCTATCATCGAGTTTGAGAATGCTGCCCAGGAGCAAATGAAAATAACCGAGTTACGTCTTGCCAAACTCTTCTCTACAAAAGCAGAAGCAGCTTCCACACATGACCAGCAACCTATGGCTCTTAAAAAGAAAGCGGAAGGTAGCTTCTTTTTTATTCATTTGTTTCTTTGTTCTTCTGAGACAGCTTATCCTTAATTAAAATATGAAATAGTTGAATAAAGCAAGGTAAAGAGAGGAAATATACCCTCATTCCCTAAAGTAATCTCTCTCTCTATCTTTCCTCAAAAGGCCATTATTTTCTTGGTGGTTAGCATTGTTTTTTATTCCATGCTTGTTCTCATTTACCTGACTTTTTTTTCTTGAAGGGACATTTACCTGAGTTTTAATTTTCTTTGAGTTCTTATTTTGATAATTTCTCATGAAGCTTCTATGTAATTAGCTAGTATTATGAGTGCATAAGCATATTCTCACTCTGCGTAGCAATTGTGAAGCAAATGATAATATATTTTCTGTCGTTTGTTCACACACTACATATCTTGTATTACCTTTATTGCCAATCTGGAACTTATATTCTCTCCTAAATTATTTGTGCTGCATATTCACTTGATACATCAGTTTTTGCACTACTATTTGCTTCATCTAATGAGGATCTTGTTCTTTGTTGTGGTTTTAGAAGATCGTGTGAGCATTATTGGAGCTCATCTGACAGCTCCTTCACAAGAACCTGCTGATAAAACATCTCAAATTTCATCCAGAACCCGTCCACCCATTACAACTCATGTCCTGGATGTTTCTCGGGGGTCCCCAGCTGTTGGCATGGATGTAAAGTTGGAGATGTGGATGAACGAGCAATCCCGACCCTCATTTGATAAGACTGATACAGGTGGTTGGGTAATGCAAGGGTTCTCAACGACTGATAAAGATGGGCGGAGTGGTCAGTTGATGAACATAGTGGATTCTGTGAACCCTGGAATATATCGGATAAGTTTCAACACGGGCAAATACTGTCCAGGTGGATTCTTTCCTTACGTTTCTCTAGTCTTTGAAATCAGAGAGACACAAAAGTCGGAACATTTCCACGTTCCTTTGCTGTTTTCACCTTTCTCATTCACTACTTATCGTGGAAGCTAGAACTTGTGCTATGCCGTAGTTGTGGACTACCTGAAATGCTCAAAAGATATGTCCAGAATCTGATATCTTAATGGATGTGCATGTATCTGTAATGCAAGGGCATGTAAGCATGTGTAGTTGTTACCATATGAGACTGAGATTTCCTGAAGAAAAATAATTGAAGGAATGTATGTAAAATAATGCTTTTGCTCATTTTTTGGGCGGTTCGAAGCCTGATGTGTAAAATGAAGATGTCAACGAATTACAATTTTCTGACCTCTCATGTCCGAGCCTCAACTGTTACGCTTGTTTATAAATAAATAAAAAATTCTGAACCTGTATGCACCCAACATTGAGAACTAGAATCAGGGTTGATAACATTTCTAAATGTTAGGAAAAGATTTACAGGAAGAGGGTTTGCATGGCTTTTATACATAGGTGTAGGTGCAAATTAGTCTTTAGACCATTCAAGACAAATAATACAAGTGGTCAAATTTAAACACAATTTTGTAAATTAGAGGAACTTGAAAAGTGCAAATACTAGAGTTAAGTATAAACAACTTAAAGGTAGTGATACAGTTGACTATACTAGTTGTAATGGGAAGAACGTTTGTGTTCAATTTTCGCTCAACGTACACTTCAGAAAAGAAGGATGCACTTTTACTGTGACTTACCTCGAAAAACAAGTATAAGCAAGAATGTAAACATTCTTTTGAGACCAATGGAATATTGATCATTATTGTACTATTTGTTAACATTGTTTGGCCATAAATTGATAGCCCATAAAGCCAACTAAAAACTAAAAGGGTAAAATGTATATCAGTTACAATTTTAGAAGCTAATGAGGTGATGACACCTCATTTAAAATCACTTATACCCACCCAAGTGAATTTGTGGGAGCGGAGCGACCCGTCCGGATCCATAATTTTAAATGAAGTGTCATCACCTTATTGGTTTAACTGATATAACTTTATTAAATCCAAACTAAAATATGCATTAATTAGTGGCTTATTATTAGCATGTGGTTTTGTGGATGAGAAAACAAGAAGTCAACTCCTCATTAAACGCACCACAAGTTAGTAGTAAATGTTTGCATGAACGACAAGTGTGAATTGGTAATAACATACATTTTCCTATATATTTGAACCAAATGTTTCATGTTTTACTTATTAAATAAATCGAAATTGATCATTTATATAAAGATTACAATACTAATATAGAGAGAAAAAAAACTATTGTTTGAGCTTTGTTTTCAGGTTTTGAATAAAGAGATCCAAAATGCAGGCAATGAAGGATAAAATACAGGATTTGAAAGCTACCCAAAAAGCTAGAAGTGATGCCAAGGCTGAGGAAAAGGTAATATATAATGAGTCGCTCTCGAACGGGATAAATGGTTTTGCCACGACTGAACTAATATTTTTTTAAAGTTTAGTATCTAATTAGAATTTTATCTTATTTGAATTTGTGAAGTACTCACTCCGTCACTAAATGAGTATCATGTTTGTCTAAATTTTTTGTCCCAAAATGAGTGTCATGTTTCTATTTTTATGTTGTTATATTATTGTTTTTCTCATATTACCCTTATCACTTATGCACTACAAAACTGCACATGGACAGATCTACACACGGGGTGTAGGCAGAAAAGTGAGGGTAATATTGGAAACACATTAAATTATCTGATAATTCTTAATTTTTGTAAAAAATGTAAACATGACACTCATTTTAGGACGTATAAAATATTTTATCATTAATTAAACTCACTCAACTCCATATACAGATTGTAGATGGTTTTCAGGTGTCACGTCAGCATTTGTTGACACGTCGCCACATCACGTCAGATACGGAATCCATGTGTGCACATCACGACTTCATATTGTTTCATTCACCGTTTTAGTTGTATGTGATGTAAACAAATAATGAAACACAACCGTTTTGTCTGATGTGATGTATTTAACGCGGCGTGAAGACGTATCAATATGTTGATGTGACATCTGAAAATTGACGTGTTAGTTCGGGAGAGACAAAACCATATGATGATATTAAATGTGGTGATTTAGGCAGAGAAAGAGTTGGCAAAAGCAAGGATGGATGTGGCACATGAGGTGAGATTGGCAAAAGAAGCAGAAGCAGCAATGGAGAAGCATGTGGCCAAAGCTGGAGAGATTGCAGAGAAAGAGGCAGCAAAGCACAATCCATCAGCAGCAACAGCAGCCATTAGTGCTTCACCTGAATCTGCATCTGCAGCAGCTACACCTCAACATGCCATCCTCTTGGAACCTGGATCTGCTCCTAATTCTTCCCACAAACATGCTTATTAATTTCATTTTCAGATTTTGATTTTATATACTTTCCATTGATTCTCATGCATGCATGGATCAAAATCTTTATGCATTATCCAATTCTTATTCATTAATATTATTACTATAATTTCAGTTCTTGCATGAGAGTTGCTTATTAATGCCTTTTTCTTTTACTTCTGTTGTTGGATTTGTTTGTTGCATTTGTTGAGGTGGGTACTAATTCCCACATCGGATGAAGATGCTAAAGATGCTACATACAATTGTGCAAGTGAAACTCTACAAATAAGGTCATTCTTTCAGTAGAAATTCATCGAACGTATCTGACTCTACCATTCGCTTTTGCCACCCTATGTGTCGTGTCGCCGTGTCGGGTGCTATTGGACCTTTTAATCTCACAAACAAACTTAAGGGGTGAGACTCACTACACTGCGACAACCATTCATGTCGCTTAAACTCGCATCTTGTCACCAAAAGTCCTAATAAACTCGCATCCTGTCACCAAATGTCCTAAGTGCATGACTTAAACTCATATCTGTCACCAAAAGTCCTAAGTGCATGATTGGAACCAGTTTGTCACAGAGCCAAACTTTTGTATATTTATTGGTGACAACATTATATTTTGCCGTCACACCAAAAATGAGATTTCTTATAGTGACTTTTTCTCACACTTGTAAAGCAAGCAAACTTTTATATTATCTTATTTAGTCCGAACAACTAAATTCAATTCTGAAAAATTGTACCAAATCTCGTTTTAATTTGTGAGATTTAATTAAATATATTGAAGACAACAACGACAACAACAATTGTTTGAATTAATTTCATGTACGTAAAAAAGTATACAAAGTAATCTAGATGAAAATTTGTTTGTCAAAGTGGATGGTGAGCTACTCCCAGCAAATCCCACCTACAATACTCAAAATGTGACAACTTAATTCACCCTCTCTTGGGAACATCATTCCTTCTTGCCTATCAACAAATAATCCTAATAGTTTTCGACGAATACATTATAGTCATTGTGCCCCGAAATGGCAGCCAAAGAAGAAAAGAAAGCCGAAGTGATCAACGCGGTGTACAAAGTTAACATCCATTGCCAACAATGTGCGCGGGAGATCAGGAAACCTCTAGGGCGTGCCCAAGGTACACGTACCATTAATCCTGCTTTCTTTAATTCTTCACCTTTTTTCTTTTCGATGAATCCCTGTCATGCATGTATGAGGTCTTGTTCAGAGTTGATAGTTTGGATTTTAATCAACGGCTCAATCCTAGTTAAGATATTAGGACGATGTTAATAAAAGATAATTACTAATATTTATGGTAAAAAACAGGGGTTCACAGTGTGGATGTGAATATTGAGAAGGGTGAAATTAAGGTGAAAGGAGTGATTGATGTGATAAAAGTTCAAAAACACATTGAGAAGTTGAGCAAAAAAAAGGTTGAGTTGATTTCACCTAAGATCAAGGAAACTGTTGCTGTTGAGAAGAAAGTGGTCAAGGAAATCAAACAAGTGAGTATGTTTTGTTAGTTATAAACTGGTTTTCTAAACCCGGCCAGTTTTGTTTTGTTTAAGTAGCAATTTAAATTTGTTCTCTCCGTTCTGTTGAACTTAGATTTGTCACTGAACTTACAAATTTTGTCATAAAACCGTATAATCTAGTTAATGATTTGTTTTTGCATGATTTGAAAGACAAGTGTACGCACAACATCAGTGAAGATTAATATGCACTGTGACAAATGTGAGCATGACCTACGACAAAAGTTGCTAAAACACAAAGGTATATACATCTTCCTTTTATGATGCAATATATATATTATGCATGCATGCATGTTGATGTACGTTGGGTTGAGGTTTGGAGTAGAGTCGGCAAAATGGACCTGACCATTCGGGTACTTGAAACCCAACCCATTTTTTGGCGGGTTTGGGTCTAAATTAATCAACCTGAAAAAACCGTGCCGGGTGGATTATAAAATTTTCAGGTAAAGTATAGTATACCTGAGAAAACAATGCATTTCAGGCTTAAAACTCGAAACTCGACCCTAACCCAACCAACCCTATAAAGTCGGGTTAGGGTTCATCAACCCTACCCGACCCGAAATTTGGTTGCCTCTAGTTAGGGAACTGATAGCTGAAGCTGCAGGAATTTACAGTGTGAAAACCGACATGAAAGCTCAAACCCTAACAGTAGAAGGAGTGATGGAGTCAGAAAAAGTAGTGGCATACCTGCGGAAGAAGGTGCACCAGCATGCACAGATCATAGCCCCAAAGCCACCAAAAAAGGAAGAGATCAAAGAGAAAGAAGTGAAAGTGGAAGCTAAAACCATTGAATCGACCAAAATCGTAGAGTTCACAGAAGAGAAGAAGGTGGAGGTTAAATCCAAAGAGATCACCACACCTTATTTTATTCACTATGTCTACGCTCCTCAGCTGTTCAGCGACGAAAATCCTAATGCTTGTTCTATAATGTAGAGATTAATATAAACATTATACATATACATGCATGCAAGTACCTAATTTATTTGGGATTAATTGTTGTATATATGTGTAACATTTACCGAATGTTATTTACTCGATATATGTCATATTATGTATGTTGGGTCATTGTGACACAATCTTGTGTATAAAGATGACAAAATGTAGATCGTTACGTACGTGGACCATCATAAATCTGACATGGTTATATTGGGCTCGAGCTAATATATATATATAGACACAAAAATATTTGATTTGGCATGACCTAAGAATATAGAACCTGTCACCCGAAGTCCCGAACAAATGTATTATAATAGCTCGGGGGGGCTAGACAGAAAGTGCAAGAGATCCGACGAAACAAAAATAGAAAGAGATGATGCATAGTAAGAGCCACAAGAAAGAGGAATCCAAAGTTGAAGTTTTTTCAGGAATGACTGTGATTGGTCGTGAGTTTAATTTTTTGATTCGGATAGAATGGAGTTTTAAGGGGAGAGTTACTCCTATTGTGTATAGAGAGAGAGAGAACAAAGCAAATCCTCCCATGGTTTGTTCTTCTGCTAAGAATCCTCAAACTGGTCTGGACCAAAGTATTAGGAGGCATTGAAGACGTGTCACAAGTTTTAGTACTCGGACACAAGTGTATGTAATTCAACTTCTATCTGGTCTAATTGAAAAGAAGAATTTTTCATACTTTCGACCATCTACGATAAGAATATGATTCAAGTATCAAATTTCGAGCTCGATTTGGAAAGTTAGTCGTGAATCTCGCGATAACTCACAAGGAGAATCAGATCAAATAAGAAGAAAAAGTCTAGAGTTCAAGAGCATGTAAAAACATAAAAACATTCTTATGTTTATTATTCAAACTTTACATCACATTAACAAGTGGAACAAAGAGATTCTAATGACAACTCAAAACCCTTTTATTGAAAAGCAAGGATGCTGATCTCACTATATCAATCCTTTTTATACAGATGATCTCCTAATTCTTGCCATACAATTATCTTTAGGTCTTGTGTGTGGTAAGTACATCAATGCAGCTCCGGGATTAAGCTGTTCAAACCTGCAACATCAACATATATATATTTTCAATCAGCAAGCGTAATAACCGAGGCTCAAACCTGAGACCTCAAGAGAAGCAAGCGCCTTAAGCCACTTGCCCCGATGATGGTTGTTGCCAACATCAACATATATGCCTATCAAACAATGAAACATACTAAGTTGGGTACCGAACAAGCACACTATTTCAGACAAAAACATAACTCACTCATAATTCAGCAGAAAATGGTGTAGGAAAATAGCCACTTCTAGCTTGGCAATATCATTTCCGGGGCACAGCCTGCTTCCTCCTCCAAAGGGAAGGAAGCTTCCCGCTTTTGGAGTGAAATTCTGCGCCCAACACAAAGCGTAAGTATCAACGTATATACAATTCATGTGCAACATTCAATTCATTACAGAGTGCAATCAAACTTACATCCCATCTCGAAGGATCAAACTCTTTCGGATTGGGATATATTTTTGGATCGTAGTGGACGCTCCTAAACCAGACTAGAACTTTCCACCCCTTGGGAATGATATAACCTGAAACCAAAGTTGATAATTATCATAGGATGTTCCTCAAAAGCTTCAAATCAATTAAACCCAAATCTCGCAAAAACGCAAAACATTTCGATTCAATAATCTATGTAAACAAGACAACTATTCATGAGATACTAATTATTATGTTCATTTCTGATTATAATGCATCATAAATCCACAGAAAGGCCAGAATGGAGTTTATGGCATGAAGCATACCGTTCATACTGACGTCTTTTATTGCCTCTCTGAAAACCATCAGTGAGACTGTTACGACGCGAAGTGTTTCATCAATCACCTTCAAACAATAGATTTAGTATTTACATTTTCATCACCTAATTGACTCATTGAGAAGGTATGGACATGAATTGACATGGACCTTTGAAAGATACTCCATCTGTCGATATTCTTTTAGAGTCAACCTCTTCTGTGTTGGCGGCATGTTCTTTCTGATCTCCTCTTGCTCTGCCTAAATGTGCAACATTGAGATTGAGATAGAGAAATATCTACCAAAATGACCATGTTACAATCAATAAGATGAGGATATATGAAGAAGATATGTTCAACCACTCCCCAAGTTTTACTCCTATTAGTTATAACCAACTCATTCGATTTAGTTAAGTGAAGTTGAGTTCTACGCTAAGAGAACTGGTAAGGAGTGGGGTTAGAAAATAGTACATATAGTGTTCAATGATTAAGAGGTTGACTTGAGCATGAAAAGACCGAACCAGCCTAGAGTTAGACATGAACAAAAAGGAGAATGGGTCCATGAGCTCAAGTAATAGTCTAATATATCAATAATGGAAAATGCCATTGAGGAAACAAGATATGTATAAATAACTAGTCATGCTCACCTGAAAAATACTAAAGTACGCTTAAATAACATATCATTCCTATACAGAAGTGATGTTAATTAGCCAATTCATCAAAACCCTCAGTCTACATGTTACAACTCAATCTCAATGAAGTGTTGATAAAATAATTAGCTTCTGTACCTTAGCTTTCTGTAAAAATTCTGGGTGCTGTTGTAGGAAAATAGTTGCCCACATTATGGTATGGCCAGAAGATTCATGGCCTGCATTCAAGTACATTACCAGAATATCAATGATTTCCTCATCGGTGAGTCTTCTACCATTTTCATCCTCCAAATTCAGTAAATCATCCATCATATCTTTTCTCTTTGATGTGGTATCCACTTTACCATGCTTTCTTCTCTCATCCACAATAGACTGAAAAATAGCAACAAGTTTCCTCCGAGCCTGCAGGAAAAGTCCATTTTTTTCATATTCCACGCGTTAACCATTCCATGATAAGTTTTTCAAGCTAAATTTGGATAGTAGGACTCACCTTCAGTGCATTATGATAAGCAAATCCAGGAAAATTGATTGCCATGGCTCTGACTCCATAATTAAGAGTAGTATATTCCTTTTCCATGGTCTCCATCACTTTTTCACTCTCCGAGCTAAGAAAAATGTACATGATTATCTTAAAAGTAAGCTTCCGGAGCTCTGTTAGAAACTCAATTGATCCCATTTGAGCCCAGTTGTCCAAGGCAGCTACTGACATGTCTTCAATATATTCCATATACATAGACAATGCTTCATACCCATTGACTGAAGCTGCTGTTATCCGCCGGAGAAACTTGTGTTCTTCATATGATATCCCAATAAACGACTTCTTTCCAATCAGTTCCATGGTGGAAACAGGCCAACCGGGTTTAAATGCATCATCATCGTTCAAAACTCTTTTGCAAGTTTCAGGTGTCGTAACAAGGATACTTGGGCTCCCAAACATGAAGGCCTTATACATTCCTGTATTCCCAAATCTGCATTGTAGGTTTGATTAAGGTACATTATAATGATCTTAGACTGTACAGTAACAAGATTTTCCAAAATTCTAAAATATGAATCAAGTCAACTAAGATGAAATTACTTTCCGATTTTTGTAAAACTTAAGGATAAGTCAGCGAGGGATGATCTTTCTCCCTTATACCCCCACGTGCTCTTGTTACAACAAACTCAATGAATCTTAATTGACTAATTTTAGGAATATTGTTCATATTTCACGCATAACTAACTAATTACAAATACTCATTTTGGGACGAGGGGAGTCATACTGAAAAGGACCTACAACAAATTAAGAACAGTGCAAACTGCAAAATCAATAAACCAGCAGCAGTCTTATCAAAAAATAAACCAGCAGCCTATTTGTACTAGGAAACAATATCAATCAAATTCAATCCCTGAAAATTAGCTATGAGATATAATCAATCCTAGTTCATAGAGAATCAATTATTGTCGCATTTTCTCAGCCATCAAAATGACAAAACAGAGATCACACACAGCAATTATGCAACAATTACAATTCAAGCCATCCCCGGAGACATTATTGGCTCTGACAGTGCTTTGTTTTTTATAATTTCTTGGATTAAATGGTTTTGCCTCCCCAGACATTGGACCCAATCAACCAGCTGCAGCTAATTTTCAGGCGTCACGTCAACAATGTTGACACGTCATCACACCACGTCAGATACAGTCTACATGTACATGTCGCATAATCAAACTAAAACGACACTGTTTTGGCTATCAAAGCAATGTGACATGCTCACGTGGACTTTGTTTACGACACGTCAACAAATACTGGCGTGACACCTGAAAACCCGGCTAAAGCCGGTTGAATGTCTTAAACTAATAGAAAATGAACTCGAATGGCTCAAACAATCATACCACTAGTTAGAAACTAAACCCAAAAATTTGTCAGACAAGGAAGACAAAATCATTTAACCCTAATATCTCTAACCATGTAAATAGCTTGCAATTTAGCAAGTACCTGATAATGAAGTTGGAGAGGAAGGAGTCAGGGTTGTTGGACTTGAAAGCTCTTAGAAAAGACCACATGTTGCCAATGAAAGGCCAGCCCAGATCACCTGGAGGCAGAAAATACTGAGTTTCTCCCAAATTGGTCTCATACAACCACCAATTTACTCTCTTCAAAACCCATCCCAACCCCAAAACAACTACAAAAATGCATCCCAAAAACCCCCAAATGGTATCAGCAAACAACATCACAATCCTGGCTTGGCTTGGCTTTTCTGTGAAAACTGAAAATGAACACTACCCATTTCTGGTTGGTTTAAATATAGGGAAATTACGGATAACCCTATGAACTATTGACTTAAAACATCTATAACTATTTCTCTTGACATCTAGCTCATATTAACTTACTTATTTTCACCGTTAGTTTGGTGTTGAAAGACCAATATATCCTCTCACCTTCAGTTTACCAAACAAGCCCTTAAAGCAATTTTTAAATTAAAAAAAAAAAAAAAAACTAACCCTAAAACCCCCC
>JAYMTH010000275.1:0-23779 GCA_036897465.1 Pelargonium australe
AAGATTTCAACACTCGTATCTCTCAAAATTGGTGAAATAGAAAAAATTTCTTAAATGTGAAAAAGGATAAAACAGTCTTTTACTAGTCTGTATTAATTAGGAAACCAAATAACCATGATTATTATTTGGTAAATATTTTAATTAGACCTCATTAATTACCCCTTAACCTGTGCAAGTATTGCACAGATTAGACAAACCTTTTTTTTTATGGGTTTTTATTATAAATTTTGTAAATATATATTTTTAATTGTACCCAATTGATTCCAACAATTTAATTTTTTGAAAGTCAATTCAAACAAAATTAAATATTTTGGTGAAGATAATATTGTTTATATCTCAAATTATTTAATATTTAATTGGGATTAACACTATGTTTCTCATTGCCAACTGTTATTTGCAAATAACATTAAATAAATGAAAATCCAACTCACAATTTTTTTTTGTTGTCTAAGAAAACATAAAATTAATGTAGTTTTATAGTCTCATTAGCACAGATATGCAACGACTGTTATATATGTTATTCACTTGCCGATGTGTGAAGCATAAATATTATGAAATTAACAAATATTTTTAACCCATCAATATCATTTTAATTTGAGTCCGCAATATGTCTAAAATTCGTTGTCCGACGTATAAACTCGACCCAAAACTAAATCGCCAGCTCTACCTTTAACTAACAATATGGAATTAAAATTGTAGACACCTAAATTTTGACAACAATTTTCGAGTACAAATTGCATAAAATATACTTGACTTAGACAAATTCGCACAAACTCACATATTTCACCCGCATAACTCGAAATCTAATCCAAAGTCCACTACCTACATCTCCTTTCAATTCGGGTCCATATTAACTCATTCCAATCCGGACTGGAAAAGAAACTCGAATTAACCAGCTCTACCTTGAAGGTCAACCTATACATCTTGTGGGTCGGGTTGGAGTTACGCAATAAACAGAAGTCTCAAAACTTCTTAATATCTGACCAACTTTTTAGTTTTGAGTTTGAGTTATCTAAAATAGACCTTAAATTATGAGATTGAGTTAAATCGGACCAAACACCCAATCTCACCCATTTCACCTACAAAACTCGAATTCCAATTCAATCTTGCAATGTACAACTCCTTTTGAGTCGAATTTAAATAAACTTTCAATTAGAGACTTGAATGACAAATTCTATATTACCCTAAAGAAAATGAAGAAAATAAAACATTGGACTCAGAAACCAAATTGTCTCTACAAATATATTTGTGAAAACATAGTCTCAAACAAAACACCTCATCAAAATCTAACAATTTTATTTTTTATTTTTTATTTTTTTCACTCACAAACCATCACTATCAACCCCATCAATTCACAACCTTAGCTCTAGGCCTGCAAATTGCACCTTCTTCAAGTTCAGCCAAGAACACAAACACCATCATCAAAGTCAAGCCAACCTCTCTTTAATAAATAAACAAATCTATGTGATGATTTCTTCAAGAATCCACAAACCCAATAAATAAAAAAAGACTTTCCAAACCATCAAAATTTCAACTAATCACCAAAATTTGCCAAACCCTTAAGAGTGAAAAATCAAAATAGCCATAGCCATAGCCACCCAAGAATCTCACTCCACCATTAATGACCCATCATTTTTGTTTCCTTGAAATCATCAAAAACCTTGATTTTTTTTTTAATTTTTTTTTTTAAATTTTGGAGTGTGTTGTTCTTGTTTCTGGGTAGGTAAGGTTGGTGGGTCAATTATCACATGATCTTCTAGGAGCTCAAATATTCAGGAGTTATTGCATTTTTTTTATATTCTTTTTTCAATCCCCATAATTGTTCTTAATTAATTTTATGTACCCATTATTCAATAATGATCATTTTCATTGAGACATTCAATTCCAAATTCACCCATTTCCAATCTTTTTGGCAATTATGACAACAACCCATGAATAAACAACTCGAATCTATGAAGAAAAAAGTGTTCTTTAACTGAATTTAATATAATAAAAACAGTAAAAATTGTATTTTTAATTATAAAAAAATAAAAATGAAAACAGTAAATATGGTCCCTCTTTCTAATTATAAGCTTCAAGCTCCGTCTCCTTCTGCTATTTATTCTCCGATTTCTCTTCCCATTTACAAATCCACATCTCCTCTCGCTGCGACGTCGTTTGGCGGCGCGTTTTGGGTCCCGAGATTCGGTGCTTGCTGTCGTTGTCGTCTTCGACCGTTGACCGTCGCCGGAATGGCTTCAAATGGCGGTGCCGCCAAGAACTTGGTGACCACAAACCGTCTCCGCCACGTGGAGTCGATGGCGGAGCAACCGTCCGGCGCCGGGAAGATCTCGCAGCTCAATGCCGTGATCCTGGGCGAGGCTCTGGCGTCGGAGGAGAGCGATCTCGTGTTTCCGAGCGTTGACTTTTCGAGCCAAGCTCTGGTTTCGTCTCCACAAGAGGTGATTCCTTTGTTTTTTGAATTTTTTTATTTTCGAAGTGATTTGAATTTTGGGTTTTTGAGTTCTATGGTGAATTGAAATGGGTTTTTGATTGGATCAGTATTTGGAGATGTACAAGAGGTCGATTGAGGACCCATCTGGGTTTTGGTCTGATATTGCATCTGAGTTTTATTGGAAAGAGAAATGGGGCAAGCAAGTTTGTTTTGAGAATTTTGATGTCAGGAAAGGAGAAGTCAGAATTGAGGTACATTGCTATTTTGTATGTTAATTTTAGTTATTTGATGTGAGAGTTTGGTTTGATCTGTGATTTTGTTTGGGGGTTTACGAATGGAACAGTGGTTTAAGGGTGGTGTCACAAACATTTGCTACAACTGTTTGGATAGAAATGTTGAAGCTGGGATTGGCGACAAGATTGCTATGTACTGGGAAGGAAATGAGCTTGGTGTTGATGATTCACTCACATACGCACAATTGCTCGAGAGAGTTTGCCAGGTTGATAATTCACTTTCATTGTCTTGCTCCTCGAGAAGTAGTCTATTTTGAATGCTTTGATTGCCCATATACCTGTTCTCTAATCAGATTGTAAAGTTTGTATTTTGGTTGTGTTGGTTTTTACCTCTTGTTTGGAAAATTATGATAATGGCCAAATGAAAAGTCAAAAGAGTACAATTTAGAGTTTCAGTTTGCCAGGTAGATAATTCACTTTCACTCACTTGCTTGTTGTTTACTTTTTGAGTTTGCATTCTAAAATGATTCTTTTGAATGCTTTGAACTTTGATTACTCGAACACATACTCTCTTATAGGTTTGCAAAGATTGTATATTGTTTCTTACCTCCTTTTTTTAATGGAAATTTGTGATGTTTTGGTTTGCCGGGTGAATAATTCACTTTCACTCGCTTGTTTACTTATTGAGTTTGCATCGAAAGTTGTTCTTTTGATTGCTTTGATCACTCAAACACATATTCTCCTATAGATATGTAAGCATTGTATTTTGATTTTGTGTGTGGTTTTTACCTCTTGTTTGGGAAAGATTTTCGATGATTGCAAAATGAAAAAGGTACAATCTAGGGTTTTGGTTTGGGATTTATGGTTGTATTCATGTTATTGTTGTTGATTTAGATTACCTTATGTGCAGCTTGCCAACTACTTGAAAGAAAAAGGCGTCAAAAAAGGCGATGCAGTTATTATTTATCTACCGATGCTAATGGAACTTCCAATCGCAATGCTCGCGTGTGCTCGTATTGGTGCTGTGCATTCGGTATTTAAAAGACATTAATCTCTGCCCCCAAACAGTCAACTTCAAATCTACAATGTTTATGCATTGTTAGTGAATAAGTATAACTTGTAGCTCTTTTCTATCAGGTTGTATTTGCTGGATTTTCTGCAGAATCGCTCGCTCAAAGAATTGTAGATTGCAAACCGAAAGTTGTGATAACTTGCAATGCTGTTAAGAGAGGTTCTAAAGTTCTTAATCTCAAAGAGATAGTTGATGCTGCACTCGTCCAATCAGCCAAAGATGGGTTCTCCGTAGGTATGAGATTCAAGTACTTGTATGCAATTTAAACAAAACGATACATGCATTTTGGTCATATAGCCACAAACTCATAACTAACCTAATGACTTTTCCACTACACTTAACTAAACTTCGATTTAGTCACTCCATTCTGTCCATTAGTTTTAAACGGAATATTCACACTATCTCGTCACATGTATTGCTTCTGATTACCAACTTTATGAAAATTCAATTGTACCCTTTATAGGAGGGGTAAAATAGTCTTTTGTCCTAAGGAGTAAACTGAGTAATTAAAAAATTGGTGACTGAACATGATGTTGAAGTTAAGTCTCGTGGAAAATTCTCTAGGTTTGTGGGCAATACCATGGGTCACCTCTGCAAAACATGTGTTATGTGACGATATGTTGATGTTGACACACCCTAAAAGGGTGATATTTGGAATATCAAAGCCTTTGAAACAGTGCAAATATGGCAGAAATGTATGCCTACATATTTATTTTCTCTATGAATAAGGACAACTATTTTTCATCTCCTCACCCCAAGACTCATTGATCTTTTTTATTGTGAGCAGATACTTGCTTGACTTATGTTAACCAAACTGCGATGGAGAAAGAAAATACTAAATGGCAAGAAGGAAGAGACGTCCCATGGCAGGTTTGTGTAGCATTCTTTTCTCCGCTGCATAAATTTCTTCACTGTGTGTGCCTACATAAAGTCATTCTATGTATGTTAGTTGTCACTGTACTTTACTTCAATATCACACAACTACCCTGATATTTACCCTTGCATCCTTAGGTTTAATTATGAAAATACGATTTTGCCCTTGAATAAAATATAGTTTAATCCAGCTTTCTTCATTCATGTTTTTTTTTTAAATTATTTTTTTATGGAAGTACGAGGTAGTTATGAGATGCTTGAATAAAAGTAGTAGTGGCAATTCATGACGAAAAACAAAGTTCATGGTAGTTACAGGGCATTTATATGAAATATCTCCTTGATTTTACTAGATACATGCTTCACCAATTTATATCTGTAATGACTAGTGCACTTTAGCTTCAGTTATTAATTATTAATTGACCTCTTTCAGGACACCGTTCCTAAATATCCGACCACTTGTGCGGTGGAATGGGTAGATGCTGAGGATCCTCTGTTCTTGCTCTATACTAGCGGTAGCACAGGAAAGCCAAAGGTATTGTAGTTCTCAGTTGAATAGAAATGTTCAATCTATTCGCCTCTCGCCGGTTCTAATGCAAATTTTTTGAAAGGGCGTTCTCCATACAACTGGAGGATATATGGTGTATACGGCTACGACTTTCAAGTATGCATTTGACTACAAACCATCGGACATCTACTGGTAAATCTTTGAAACCTCAACTTTTAGGTAGTTTTCTGAAACAATTCAACTACGTGACATTACTTTATTATGACATGGCATATCCTGGTCTTGATTTTTAGGTGTACGGCTGATTGTGGTTGGATTACCGGGCACAGCTACGTCACTTATGGACCCTTGCTCAATGGAGCGTCGGTTATTGTTTTTGAAGGGGTAATGAGCTTAACTAGTAAAAGTGTCTCACCATATCTTTTAGATCAGAAAACAAAATTTTGTATAAAACAAAAAATGTTCAAGTTATTTATACAGGGTAAAATTTCAAATAATTCAATATAACATCGTATCTCATAATTTATGCGGATTCATGATAAATTATGTTTAAGAAGCTACTAATTTTTATTTATTCGTAGTTCAGTTTCAACATTCGTGGATTTTCATGCTTGCCATTTAATACCAACATACATGTATTAGTGCAGGCTCCAAATTATCCTGATTCTGGACGCTGTTGGGACATTGTCGACAAATATAAGGTGTCAATTTTCTATACTGCCCCCACGTTGGTGCGATCCCTCATGCGCGATGGCGAAGACGTAAGATATATCTCGAACCTTATTGATCTATTTCATATTCTTGCTTTGTTGGATTAGTCAATAACCTTCTTTTCAGTATCTCATGCGTACAAATAACCGATTCTGTTTTCAAAAAAAAAAAAAAAAAAAAAAAAAAACCGATTCTTTTACTATTATTTTCACACAAGATACATCTCAAACCCTATGGATCTATTCATGATTCTTGCATTATCTGATTATTCAATAACAAAAGTGAACTACTTATGATTTTGCAGTATGTTACTCGCTACTCTCGAAAATCCTTGCGGGTACTTGGAAGTGTGGGCGAGCCTATCAACCCGAGCGCATGGAGGTTTGATCCGAAATTTATTTTTACGATCCATAAATAGCCTTTTGGTTCCATATTGATAAGCACTTTGGACACGATCCTACTCCATGCAGATGGTTTTACAATGTAGTTGGAGATTCAAGGTGTCCGATATCTGATACCTGGTGGCAAACTGAAACTGGCGGCTTTATGGTATTTTTTGCCTCATCTTTTTTTACCAGTTCTGTTTGTGCTCACATCTGTTAGGATCTTTTATATGTAGGTATGTTCACATTTGGGGATCAGTTTTTTGGACCCAATCGTGGTCCTGGTCTGAAATAGTAATTACTTTTAAGTATATTTCTTTTTTCATAATGTCTCATCCAATCATGCTTAAACTCGGTCTGGCCCGATCATTTTCAGTCCGGGAAATATAAAAAAATCTTCTGGTTTGGTCTTCGACCGATGAGCAACCTCAATTATATGTTAAAACGGAAATTTTGGACTATTTTTACCTTAAACTCGTGATAATGTTTGTCACGGTTGCTTTACAGATAACTCCATTACCGGGTGCCTGGGCACAAAAGCCAGGTTCTGCTACGTTCCCTTTCTTTGGAGTTCAGGTCTGTAACACTATAATCTTAAAACATTTGTCTTTCATTGTTTCTCTCCATTAACCGTAAACTTATGCTTCACCGTGTTCCTGTTATTGTGTAATGTAGCCGGTCATAGTGGACGAGAAGGGTGTTGAGATTGAAGGCGAGTGCAGTGGGTATCTGTGTGTGAAAGGCTCGTGGCCCAGTGCATTCCGAACTCTTTACGGTGATCATGAAAGATATGAAACCACATACTTTAAGCCATTCCCGGGTTATTATTTCAGCGGTGATGGGTGCAGCAGGTAAGAAGCTATTACCAATTGATCGTCTTTCACTGACCTGAGGTATGATAGGAAGACTTAATTCTGTATCTAGGGCCGGAAAATGGCCGACGGTCAATGGGTCATCACTAATCCACCCCAATACCGCGTCAACAAAAAGTGACCCAATAAACATACAAGTGCTTTTTGGCTCGATTCCGGCACGTGTGCCGTCACTTGCCCGGTCTAACAAAAAGTGGCCCATTACTTGCGCTTTTTGGCCTGGCCCATTGACCATTTGCCAGCTCTATCTGTATCTTAAATGTGTAATTTTAGACTTAAAACCTAATCCTGTATTAAAGAAAACCCGAAATTATGTATCAGGGACAAGGATGGATACCACTGGCTTACTGGACGAGTTGATGATGTCATCAATGTCAGGTACTTCTTCTATACATACTTAAGCATTCGATTTGGCCAGCGTTGTGAGGTCTCGAGTTCGTGTCTCCGTGTAATATGATGTTCTATGTAACCCCTCAAAATATATATATATCTCCAAGCAAACAGTTTAGATCCGTCATATCATGAACTTTTGTACATTTTGTGCAGTGGGCATCGCATTGGCACGGCAGAAGTAGAATCCGCTTTAGTCTCACATCCCCAATGCGCAGAAGCTGCAGTTGTTGGCGTTGAACACGAGGTATCTCCAAACCAACTTCCTTACTTCTCGGTTGATTTTGTGTGCACATTGAGAAAGCATATACTTACTCGATCTTTCTCTGACCCGACTTACATATTCTTCTGCTATTAGGTCAAAGGACAAGGGATTTACGCATTCGTTACTTTGGTTGGCGGCGTTCCTTATAGTGAAGAACTCCGGAAAAGCCTTGTACTCACCGTGCGGAAACAGGTTGGCTCCAAACCCATTGGTCTTTTTCGAAAACTCAACAAACTCATAATCGTACAAGCCTAGGATATTTGATTAACAAGTACTAACTGTATATTTATAGTTTTAGTAATGGTTTTGTGAGGTCCTCAAATATTATAAAGATCAAGTACATTTGCTATGATTTTCGGTTTCTTTTGTGAATTATGGAAAACTTACCGAACTTATGGAAGTGTGACCTAAAGTATTTGAGTGTGAATATATTGTTGAAATGAAATTTAACTCCTCAAGATTCAAATATTTCAACTTAAACCCCTAAATTAAAAAATGAAGAAAAAAAAACTTGGATTTTCACACAATTAGCGGTCACGTGCAAAACATTCGATGAGAGAGTGTATGTCATTCTAAACTTATAAGAGTCGTGTATTTTTTTTTTCAGGTTAGTTATTTCATAAATTCCCCTACTACTCGTAAGTAAGTTTTTGTGAACTATGGTTTGTGTGAGTGTCTCTAAATGCACTAAATTTACAGATAGGAGCATTTGCGGCCCCTGACAGAATCCACTGGGCGCCTGGGCTTCCAAAAACGAGGAGCGGGAAGATAATGAGGAGGATTCTCCGGAAGATTGCTTCTCGACAGTTAGATGAGCTCGGGGACACGAGCACCCTCGCAGATCCAAGCGTTGTTGAACAACTTATCGCTCTCGCTGATAGCTGAAAGCCTTGGGAGTTCACTCGTCTAAACCCAAACTTCTCGGGAAAGTAGTTACACATAAGTAGTTACACATTGCAGATTGAGATAAAGGTGAGCCCATATTGTGTCCGGTTTCCGAATCTGCGAATCACTCTCTCGCTGATACAAAATAATTCTTCGATGAACCCGAGAGTAAGATCTATGTGATTCTGCAGATATTGCTAGTAATTTACTAAATTTTAAGGTTTATGGAACTGTGAAATGAAATTTAGATGTGTAGGTTGGTGAATTTGTAACTTCTTCACTGTACAATAAGCTTTAAATAATATTGGGCTCTTTTTCATGACATCTAAGTTTATTTATTTATTTTGTTCAATAAAGCAGAACATTGTTTCAATTTTAGTAATTTAACTATTCATTTTGTTTACTAATGAGAACATATTGAAATAAAATATGTATAAATTATGCATAAATTACTAATAATATTCAGCTCGATGTTACACCAAACACACTATAAAATGTAATATCGAGAAAAAATCATGCAATTTCATCGTGTCTAGCTACGCATTGAGAAATCTTAGGACCTATAAAAAGTTGTGAAATACAAAAATGAGTTTTTTTCGACCAGATTCATTTTAAGCCCACGACTTGAATTGTCAGGTTTGACAAATCGCTACAACAAACAAATAATTACAGTTTTGCCATTTATGAGTTGATGAGATGTTAACTCCAAAAAAGTCTCCATAAACAGTCACTTTTGAGCTTGAATAACTGAAAACAAGAACAAAAAAACAAGCATTGCCTTAAATTTTTGTGAGAGAAATTTGTCTGCAAATGAATTTTCTTTTGGTAAACAAAAATTGTGTATCTTTCTAAAACCCTAGCCGAAGAACCTTCGTGTGTTCTGTTCTGGACGCATCCACTATGATCTGATACCGATCAATCTCAACTGCGTCAAGAAGAAATTTTCGTAAGTGTTTATGTTAACGACGACATATTAATTCATTTCTCAAACAATGTTGAAATATAGTTAGAGCCAATTTTGTAAATAGTCTCTTCAGTTTTTAGTATCCAATTTTGTGGCACATTGGTTCCAAATTTGGTTTTCTTCTAGTTTCGTACCCTTGGTTTCCATTTTGTTTCAATCTAGTCCCTTTAGTATCTATGTTGTACCATATTGGTCCTCTAACTTGACGATTGTATTCTAATTTAGTCCATGTAGTATCTATTTTGTATCGAATTGATCCTCAATTACACACGACATGGTGATTGTTTCGGAACAAAATAGATACCAAATGGACCATTTTGAGACAAAAGTGGATACTACAACAACTAATTTGGAACAAAATCGAGTTAGGGACCAAACTGGCACAAAATGACTATTAAGGGGACTAAATCGGGAACTAATTTGACACAAAATGGATACCGGAAGAACCATTTTAGAACACAATCCAAATATTTATAATGAGATAGACGAACTTACAAAATTGTTTTCCGGCTTTCTCCAATAAAAGCCTTGCAGTACGATCAACCAGATGTTGCACGCAACAATAACGTATATCAGTAAAGAGTGCTGTCCAATCCACTCGAACAACATAAAAGGAAACCTATGCCCGAACATATCGACCTGTTGGAAGAACAGATCCAACACGATTCAGTATCTGAATATCCGAAACATTCTCATTTTTTTGTACTCTTCGGGATAAGAAAAAGTAAAACACTAACTCAACGTATAATCATAAGTACTAAGTAAAAATATCAAACCAAAACATATAATATTATAATGCGGCAAAAAGAGCACCAGCAGCACCAGCAGTGACACAAGTGTAACTAAGTGTGTAGAGAGACTTATTTACATGCATTCCGGTAAAAAAGACGGCAACATATATCGTTATTGAAGCAAATATCATTACAGTTCGGGTTAAATCTTTCTACACTTTCTAGACAGTTCAAAAGTGAAAGTTTTAACCTTGTTTTTGTTTTTTTTTTTTAATATTAACGCCACTAGTGGGCAAAAAGTAGTGACCCTCCGAAAATCAGTCGATGACAATTATGGAGCCGTGAAATGACATTTTTGCCCTCTACTTCATTTATATTTTAAAATAAATCAAATGTCATACACATAAAAGAGATCTAAATCATTAAGAAAAGTTTTTCATTTAGTGTTATAGTCTTCGACTTGGAATTTTCTTGTGTTGATTGCATGCAACTACAGAATTAACACTTACAGCTCTATATCTGCATCCAAAATTAAAAAAACGAGAGGCGAAGAAAGAACTTGTAGAAGGAACGATACCTATTAATTTCAAAATGATGCCTACGAGTACAAGTCCTGAAGCTGAGAAAATCCAGCGGGTGACTCTATCTTTGTGATCCTGCGTAAATCTCTTACTTCAAGAAACGAAACTAAAAAGCATGTTTGTTGTTTGTATTGAAGTATCCATAACCTTGTAATGCACGATGATGTGCCCATAGTGCAACCCGATAAAGCTAGTAACAATAGCCATCATGGTACTGTAATCACGATAAAAAGAAGAAAAAAAGTCACTTCACAACTAAAAAATTACGAGAATAAAAGCAGAAAGACAAATATGCCCTCAAAAAGTCACTCGAAAGCCTCTATAATATGAGAAATGATTACAAACCTTAGGAGTCCTTCGGGATCAAATGGCGCTTGACACCAAGAGGGAGCATCACGAGGAAGTGGACCGTAATTTGGGGATTTTGTGCTGCATTGCTATTATATACAAGAAGAGAAGAAAAATAAGACAAAGAAAGTGCATTTAGCGATTTAACACATTGATCTGTGGCTGAGCCACTTTAACGCATACCTCTGTTCTTCCATAAACTGGTCTTTTATACAAATGTTGAATACCCAATATTTTCCGATCAATCAGTCCAACAGCGTTACAGGCAGGTCCAGTGTCACCGCGCACTCCACATTTTACCTTCAGATGCATTAGACCAGTTTTAGGCCTAGAGCTGGTGAAAGAAGTTGCCGCCTATGGGCAATCAATAAACCGAGCTAGCTAATAATGGCCCGATAAACTTGTGGGCTTTTTTGCCTGAGCCTGATTCCAGCCCAGAGCTCATTTTGCTAGCTAGAGCTTGCAAAAGGAGGCCCGGCCATTAGCCATCACATACCGACCTGAGAATACCGGGCCCATGCTGGGAAATAATGGCCCGAGAAACATGCAGGCTTTTTTTAGCCGGGCCGTTTAAGCCCGAATCAGGGCACATTTTGTCGTCTCTATAATCAGAACACATAAACTGAACTAGAAAAAACGAAACCGAACTTACTGAGAATGTTGTAGGTGCAGCAGAGGAGCCCTCGCTTAGGATTTGATACTCCCAATCAGGAACGTAAAGACCATATAAAAGGGCGAGATAGACAATTGTTAGAACACAAGCCAGAAACCTACAAAATATCAAGGCCTCGTGCAATTGAAACCACCCATTATGAACAATGTGTACCAGAATGACTAGTAAACATGAGAAAAAAAATGTAGCCCGTAGACAATCAAGCCAAATAGAACGAAATTTTACCGCTTGATAAGTTCATATCTGAGGTGGTTTTCTCTTATATTTTACATAGAGTTGTCAATTTGGATCCGAGTCGCGGCAAAAAAAATTGAGCTGCTTTTTTTGCAGGTCGCATAAAATAGACCTAAATAATTTTCAGCTTGAGTTCACCGTAGAAAATGCGAATCAGGTCAGGCAACCTACACTCAAGCATTTCCTATGTATAACCTGCAACCCGATCAAACCCAAACCCAAATCCCCAAAAAAGGATCTAAAACCCAAGCTGACAGCTCTATTTCACATCTATCATATATATCCAACTGTTAGAGCAAGCACTAGCAGTTCGGGTTTCAGATTTTTTTGGGGGGTTTGGGTTGGAAAGACAACCTGAATCTAACATGCCAGAGGTATGGGCCTGTATGGATTTCGGCCCAGGTTACAGGTTTTACCTATAAAATGTGTTAGATGCACTGCCTGAAAGACAATATCTTTCATATATATCCAACTGTTATAGCAAGCAGTCCAGGTTTCGGATTTTTGGGGTGGTTTGGGTTGGAAAGACGTAACCTGAATCTAACATGCAAGAGGTATGGGTCCGTGCGGATTTCAGGCCAGCTTACAGGTTTTACCTATAAAATGTGTGGGTTGCCCTGCCGCAAAAGGTCAGGTTTCGGGTGAACGCCATTTCGTGTCCAAATTGTGTGCTCTACCATCAGTTTGCGCATAATGAAGGAGGGAGTAGTGAAGAATATAAGATGGAAACAATCTAAGGTTCATTTGAATGCACACTATAAAGGCGACTAAAACGGTACTACGTACTTACAACTGAAATTGATATTTTCTCAACATTGATAGTCCCGAACTAACATCACCTTCACCTTTGAGCCAAATCTCGCATAGTGCTGCCAACAGATATGCCATTGCAATCCTCTTGCAAAGTATAAAAGGAGTTAATTTTTTCCATTAAAGTATGAATTAATTTATGGTCTGTCCGACCGTCTTAAGTCTTCACTTTTTAAATTACACACGTCACTTTTCTACTCAAAGTTTTCGTAAATTTCAAGGGTAGTGTTTGGATTACAATAGTGGAATGAGAATGAAAGTCAACAATACATTCCCATTCCAAAGCTATTTTCATGACTAATCCAAACATGAAGAATCAAAATCTCATTTTCATTCTCATTCTTGATCCCTATTCTTATCCAAATGCTACCTAAATGTGTTTAAGATGCATTAAATCAACATTTTAGCCGAAGAATAAACCCTCCTGTACAGATAATAAACACTTGGTTAGCAAAAATACAATAGACAACGACTCACCTGCAGCACACCCATCCATCGAAATTGATTGATATCAACTCCATAACTTAAATCGTTTAGCCGATGAATAAACCCTCCTGTACATACAATTAAGCATGAGAAATGACTAAGCTTAACTACAATAAAATTAAACCAGGCATTAATGATTGCACATAGACAAAGTAATTAAAAAGACTAGTTTTAATCTAACCAGTCAGTACCTTGAAGTAGAAGACCTAACCCCAGCAATTTAAGTGTACCGAGCACAACTTTCCTAGTTGCAAGCAATTTATGCTTTGGTTTCTGTATGCAACATAGATCATTGTTAAGCTAAAGCAGAAACTTCACTGTTCAATATATGATTATCCAATGCCATTCAACAAAACATAGTTAAAAAAGTTTTCTCCGACTTTTTTCAACATTTGCTAAATGGTTATCAACAATTCGTGCGTGTCATGTGTTGAAGGTTGATCATGTGTTGTATGGACCAACACAAACACGATATGTTTAACTAATGGATCGGGCTGACCTAACATGTTTTGCACGACAAGACTAACACGCTTGACACGACACTTTCCAATATGATTAAATATCACAAATTAAACCTATTTAACATAATTATGTTAAGCTACTCTGTTTTATGTCGCACAATTAATTAGTTGTGCATTCATGTTTTTGGGGCTCAACACGGACACGACACGGTTAGAAGATTGTAACAAGATATCTATACCTTGTAAACGATTGCAACAGAAACTCCAACGATAAACAGGAAATAAGGCATGACAACGTCCGCAAGAGTGAGACCATTCCATGGTGAATGATTGATTGCTGGAAAAATTCCACCAGCATCCTCCACAATAATCATTAGCTGCAACGAAAATGTTAGAGAACCAAAAGGGAAAGAAAAACAACAACCATAGGATAAGTGAATACTAATTAAACTTCAATGTACTAACACAAACAATCAAGTCATTTCATAAACAAATTTTGGATTGGATACTTGAATTCTCCTCCTTCATTCCATCTAATCTAATAATATCTAGTCTGTCAGATCATAATACATTATCGTACTTTTTAAAACGTATTTCTATGTTAACTGAACTCACCTCCCTAAGTTGCATACGCCTCCCTAACCAATTTTGGTGGTTTTCCTTCATCTTGTATAAAATCAAAATTTCCCCAACTCTTTGCCGAATAGTTTATTTCCCGGCCCAGCGTTACCAGAAATCAACTTAAGCATTCTCGTCTACTCTACCATCATGTTATAGGCTTTAGAACTCGACAATTGTTTAGCCATTTCCCCCTCATATCATATTAAATTACGGTTTCCCCAACTCTTTGACAAATAGCTTCATTCTCAGTGCTACCACAAACTTACACTACCTTCATGTTCTGGCTTCAGAGCTCAACATTTATTTCGGCAGTTTCCCTCATCTCATACTCCCCTGTAACAAAACAAGCCACTTTCCTAGATATGTAAAAAATTAAGGATAAGTTAATTTTGATTAAACTGTCCTACTTATACCCAATGTGCTCTTGTTGTTACAAACCTAAGATATTCTAACTAACTTATCTTAGAGATATTGTTATTATTTCATGTTCAACTAACTAACTAACAAAAAGGAAAGTGTACTCATTGTGGGACAAGAAATTTTGAGAAATCAGACACTTGTTCTAGAGCAGATGGAGTCTAAATCTAAAAGTGAGGTTTCCCCAACTATTTGCCTTATAATTTCATTCTCGGTGATACCACAAACCCACTTAAGCATTCTCGTCTACACTATCCTCACATTATGGCTGTATAACAGCTCAACATCCAACGTCATTCAACAGAGCTGGTTGTATCAGTATGTATGCGAAGGAACCAATCGGGTCAGGCAACCTACACATTATCTATTTAAAACCCACTTGAGCCTTCTTGTCTATGCTATATCCTCATATCATGGCTCTAACAGCTCAACATTCAATGTCACACAACAAAGCTGGTTGTATCAGTATATATGCAAAGGAATAAATTGGGTCAAGCTACCCACACATTTTCTTTGTAAAACCCAAAACTCAGATCTCTTGCTGGCCGGGGTCAAACCGAATTGTCATCTCGAGCTATACTAAACTCATACATCGAATAATTTCATTCCCAATGTTACCACAAACCCACTTGAGCATCTCCTCTTAAAAGCTATATCCTCACATTTTGGCTTTAAAATGCAGCTCAACATTTAGCATCATAGAACATAGCTTACTATATCATTATATACCCAAAAAAAGAGAGTCCAAAATACTATAAAAAAAATAAATTATTATACGAAACAATAAAGGCAAAGAAAGCTTAAAAAGATCGCCAAACACATAAATTGTGCAAAATTCAGAAAATCATACTGCAACAGTGAATCCGCGAAATACGTCGAGAGAGACGAGTTGGCGACGAGTCTGGGATTTTTGACCGTAAGCAGGTAGAGAATACGAAGAAAGTGGCAATTTGTCGTTATCGAGTCCAGTTTCTCTGGGTGAGGCGGTGGTTTTGGCACCTTCCTCCATCGCCGAGAAGGTGGTGTTTGGATCAGAATCGAAACCGCCATTTTCATTCTCTTCGTCAAGTTTTCGCATATTGATAGATCTGCTGTTGAAACGGAAACATCAAATCTAATTTTCCCGAGAAAATGAGAGGAATTGGTTCAAATCTTTGAGTCTGAGAAACGTAGTAACTGCCATTTGTTTTGTTCTGTTACTGTCATCATTCCTTTCGGACGTTTAATTTCAACAATTAATTATTATTTAAATTAGGAAAAATACTATTCATCAATTAAATTCAGGGAAAATTTATTATATAGTATTATATTTGTGTGCTTTAAAATTAAATTTAAACAAAGATATCACCACCATCTTGTTAAAGTCCGAAGTGAAGTGCTCGATCTATCTATACAACATATTGTGAACACCTGATCCAACCTGAAAAGTTTGTGAGCTCACTCAAAGTTGATCGAAACTTGCAAAAACACGAAATCATATTTTCAAATACACGTAGATTCGAACCCAAGACATGTTGTATGTCCTAAATATAGTACAATAGTATTTGGGCAAAATAAAACGAGACATCAAATGTACAATTGAAATTTGTATCTATAATCAAAATTGGAAGAGAAACAATTGAAATTAATGGAAATACTTGTAGGTCAAGTAACAAATAACCCTAACAAATGCAAGTCACCAACATATCGCCAAAACAAGAAAAAATGGTTTAGGGTTCAAATCAAAATGATGCAATGAGCATCTCCACTCTCTTTATCCTATTAAGCCTAATAGCAAAACAGCTGCGGTGAAGAAGAATACGATGCCAACTGTTTGTAAATCCTCAAGGAAACGCATCACGAGTTCCACGACACTGCAAAGAATAAAACGATACTTGGAAATGATTTCACAAGAATAGCAACAAATACTCAGGTTATTTTAGGTTTTGAGTGGCACAAAGAACCCGACCTGCAAGAGGTACGTACAGGTTGCAAGTTTTACATAGAAAATGCATGGTGCAGTGCAAGTTTCCAACCTGATCCACACATTTTAAAAGGCCAACCTGGCCAGAGCAAATATTAATCGGGTAAAGTTCCGGTTTGAATATTGAGTGCTTGCAGGTTAGGGTCCAAATCCAAATTGCTAGGTCTAATTTCAAGGACTTGGAAAGGATAGCAATTTGGATCCGAACTTGCGAGCACCCAAAATACGACCCCCCATTTTCTGCATCTGGGCAGGTCGGGTAAAACTGCACATTTTCTACATGAAACTTGCAACCCACATGAACCGGCACTTCTTGCAGGTCGGGTTTGGGTTAGGTGTTTTCAACCCGAATTGCTAGATCTAGCTAGCAGGTATCGGGACTCCACGCACCTGAGAAAGGCTTTTGGAGTCTCTGACATGTCCTATACAGTTGAAGGCAGCTAATCAGAATCCTCGTAGACTTCTCCATCAGAGAGCTCGTCGAATGACCTCATGTCAAGCTGGTAACGAAGGATACCCCCGATTCCACCAAACCCCCGGCAAAATTGTGAGCCCTCCTGAGACTTATTAGTCACAAACTCGAGAGTACAGCCAAAACGCTTGTACTCATTGGCAAACCACTCGAGTAGGGCCAGTTTCTCCTGAACTTCCAGCTCTGCAGAACTTTCTGAGTCCCGAAAGTTGCTTTGATCAACCTCTTGCTCTTTGTTCAAATGCTTTATCACAATCTCGCCAGTAGTACTGTTTTTGAGCACATACCGATTGATATCCAGATTTTCCCACACAATTAGGGTTTCTACAGCACCCATTTCCAGACCCTTCATTGTGTCATCTATACCAAAAACGTATTTTCCAGTGTCCTGGCTGATTTCCTCAAAGTATTTCCCGATCAAGCGTTTCTCCTGTATAAACTTTACATTCGCTAGAATTTCCGATGACAACTCAATAGCTTGATTGAACCCATTTTCACCACCATAAGAAACATCAACCACATTCAAAATCTTCGCCTGTAGACGCTGATCAAACATATCCGACTGGCTCAGCTCAGTCTTGAAATCGGCTGAACCAGCCAGAATCAGCCCGGAAACATTAGGCTGACTCGTAGCGGGATTGATGTAGAACTGTGTGGCAAGCTCTGCGGTCTTCCTAACATAATTGTGTCGCTTCTCCATACGAAGATGAGCAAAACGCAGCGCCTAAGACTGACTGACGGTTGACCCTACTTTTGATGTTTGAAGCAGTACCAAATTTATCACCAAGCATCTTAGTAACCCGAGAAACTTGATCCCGAGGAGGCATAATAAGAGATATCATACTCGTACCATTTCCTCTAGCAGATTCCAAACCCTTGATCAGTTTCTTGATCTTCCATATCTCCATATTCTTGTCTGTTTCATGACCATCAGCCATTGCGAGTAATGATATGCACAACAACAGCACTACAAACAAGCCTGCAGAAATAGAAAGCAACAAATCTGAAAATTTGGAAACTCGTCACTTCAATGAAGAAAACGCGTAAAAACTAAAATTTTAATATAAGTTATAACTTATAACCATAACAGATAACCAAGTACCATGCCTGCACCACATATATTATGGAAATGTCTAAGAAATAGGGATGCTCGTCGGTATGGGACCGAACAAATCAAAACTTAAGTATGTTTTGCCATTTTGGAGCAAAGACCAGGCCTGTCATAAATAACTCGGTCCAGGACCGGACCGGGATTGGACCAATTATTTTTAAACAAAATTTACTTTTGAAAGAGAAATATTGGGTTAAAAAGTTATAACCATAGTGAATTGAATGAACTGCCAACTACCAAGAGTTGTAGAATTTTTTTATTTAAAAAAAACACATAATTCTAAGAATTAAAAAAAAAATGAAGTGAATAGAAAGATGGTTTGGATCGAATTTGAACCGGGACGGGACCAAAGATTGGCAAATCCAACACTTAGAAAAGGGATCCCCAAAAGTAGAGCTGACAATTCAGGTTTTGGGTTTGGGTTGAAATGATGTAACCGGCCATTAGGCCATAACCTGCCAGCAAATGTGTGTGCTGCCCGATCCTAATATCTTGCATAGTAAACCCTATCCGAAAATGTGGGTCGGATTTTGGGTTCCCACAGGTTCAGGTCCACATTGTCAATTCTACCTAGAAGTACCATTCAACTAATAGAACAAAGGGCTTAACAATATGAAACTAAACTAATTTACCTTCAACAAAGCATAAACATAACTACTTAATACAATTATGATCACGCACGCCACTTAACCAACCATTCATCAACAAAGCTAATAAACCTGACACAAACTATAATTACGAAAAACAAAATCCCAACAGAAGGAAACAGGGGATGATATACAGATACCATTGTACACATAACATTTCTTCGACAAAAAAGATAATATTGCTAACAATAAACCATGAAATTTAAAATGACAGAGAGCTCAATTAAGAAATCCAAGCAAAACCCATCGAGCATACTGCATATAGAAATTAGCAAATCACACTCAATCGGTTAAAATTAAAGTTGACAATTTGAACCCGACAAGTGGGCACTCGGAATTCAACTCGCCTTTCTAATTTGACCCGGAAAAAAAAATCAGATCGGGTTTGCTATGAGAAAAGCGAATCAAACCCGTATTTTCTACATAAAACCCAGAACTCACATGGACCCTCACCTCTTCCAGGTCGGGCTCAGGCTATATATTTTCAACCCGGACTGTCAACTCTAGTAAAATGCTAGCTTCAATTCAACTCAGATTCAGTCAAGTCAAGCAAACTAGCACAGAGCAGCAATTATCAACCAACCAGACACGAACAAAAACATAATCGATCCTCTTTGCATATCAATCACACAATTGAAAACCAGTAAATTTATGATACACCCAACTTTAAAACACTATACATAACACAGCACCACCACCACCACCAACAACAACAACAACAACAAAAAACATTCTTCAAATTCAGCTTTAGAGGTGATATCCATATACTAAAGTTCTACAAATAGCATTACAAATTTGAAAATGAACAAAAAACAAAACAAAATTTCAGTTCGAAATTAAGAGCGAATCATAAATGTGGAGAGACAAATCTGTGAGACAAAAATTGAAGAGTAAGAGATTAGAAGCAAAAGTTAAACGAATCGAACAGTAAAGATTGGGGAAAAAATCGAAAACATAGTGAGCTCAGAGAGCAGATGAGAGAAGGAAGTGAAACGTACCTGCTGTTGAGTGAGAGAGAGAGAGAGGCTAATCCTAGGGTTTATGGGTCTGAGTGCGTTGGCGCGTGGTCTTCTCTAGCGTCTAGCTTTCACCTACTGGTTTTTGGATGTGTAAGCTAAAAACAAAAGAATGAAGCTCAGTTTCACCTATTGTCATCTGAGAATCAGAAGAAGGTGACGGACCCAACCGTCACAGGCGGTGCAGTTAACATCACAGCTACAACATTGTGCACCAGCCGGGAATCGAACCCGGGTCTGTACCGTGGCAGGGTACTATTCTACCACTAGACCACTGGTGCTTCTTGTTTCTCTATCCTTCAACAATCTATATGTATACACACTAAAGCGAAAACAAGCCGAGTCTTTGTCGAATCTAGCTCAACTCACTAAATATTTGGTTCGCTTTAGTGGTAATTGAACTTGATTTTGGATTAAGATTCATCGTACAAACGAGTCGACCTCTGTTAGACTCTATGAGCTCGTGAGCATAGAATAACGGTTGAGGAGAGAATTGTGCGAGAGGTGACAATTTGAGTTTTGGATGAATTGGGTTAAATATGTTAATCTTACACCTAATCCAAAATGGGTTCGGGCTTGTTTGGATTGTGGTCGAGTTTTACATGCCAATGTGAGGAAAAAAGTTTAGATCTGAAGTCGAATTAGACTGAATAGAACAACAATAACGGTGTACGTTTCTAATTATCTCAAAGGCTTTACTAATTTCTCTCGCATCTTTTCATGTGATCACTCATTCGGAGGATGGTGACAAACCCCGCCCGTCACAGCGGGATAACATCATAGCTTTCTTAGTGCACCAGCCGGAACCAAACCTCGATACATACCTTGATAGGGTACTACTATTCTACCACTAATGCTTCTTTTTTGTGTTTCCTCTATATTGTCCTTAGATTACTTATGTAGATCTTACATTACAATGAGATATGCAACATTTGACTAGAGGACCATAGTCTTCATCGAGGCTCTTCGTAGCTACTCAACACCAGTTGAAGTTCAGACACCGAGCTCTACAAGCTTGCGAGTCTAGGTTTAGGATGAAAATGAGGATTGTACTAGAGCCGGCATTTCCAGACTAGAGTTGAAAATGCCCAGCTCAGACCCGACCTGTGTGGAAACAAGTTTGTTTAGGTCGGGGTGGGGTTAAGTATTACGTGCAAATGTGCATAATGAGGTTGTCAACCCCAACCTGCAAATTCCAAAGTACATTCAATTTGAATCCACTCGAGATCATCAATCGTCTAAACAATTCATTAGATATTTAGATT
This sequence comes from Pelargonium australe, assembly GCA_036897465.1. Taxonomy (NCBI): domain Eukaryota; kingdom Viridiplantae; phylum Streptophyta; class Magnoliopsida; order Geraniales; family Geraniaceae; genus Pelargonium; species Pelargonium australe. Next base: position 21,424 of record JAYMTH010000275.1, read on the forward strand.
TAACCTTATATCAGCAAAACTAACGAAAAGTTAACAACACTTATTTTGTCGTTTTTCTAATATTTGTGGAAGCATATTGGAAGGAAGTTGATGATTTTTCCTATCATTACAGATTTACAGTAATGATATTAAGTTGGGCGATAAGCAATTAGACTGTACCAAAAGCAACAAAAAATAACATTAATCTCTTCTACAGTCCACATTTCCATCTCCTCCCCTTTCGATACCTACACAAAAAAATAATCCGAAGAACCAAAAAGAAAACCCTAACCCTGATGCGGTAAATCTGACAAAATTGGGGATATGATGCTGTACAAAAAAGATTTTAACTACAGAAGAATAAATACGGGTCATCGTCGGGGCAAAGCTGAAATTATATGCCCCAAGATCGACCAGGCTTGTGTAATCGAACAAGCCAATAATTTACAACAAATGCTACACATGTCAGCTAAGACATTAGGTCCTGCGAGGGCAGGCTCTTGGAGCCGCATGCGCTAGACCAGATGTAGATCGGTGCAATAAATTAGGATGATTTCATGTCAGGTTAGGTATGTTACGGTGACTATCGGCGAATTCCCGAACTAAGCGCTTCAGTACCCGTCCTCCTTTCCCTTGCATGTGCCCATACTCGCCCTTCACTCCGTTGCAGGTCTTGCTGTCGAGATAATCTGAGGCTGCGCCGATGAGAGCCTTTAACCAGACTGGAACTAATGTTTCGGCCTCCCCGGGTTTTAGATATTCGCCTGGAAGAGCCTGCACCTGGTATATGATTTACGTTGAAGACAAAATGCACAAAATCTTAATGAACATGCATGGAAGACTATTGTCGTACACTGCAGAGCAAGCAACCCAGTCACCATTCCTTTTGCAACATAAGGAAAAAAAAGAGCGCCAGAGGTCCCTGAACTTTCAGAAAGTTATTGATTTAATCTCTGAACTTAAAAAAAGAAGTCAAAATAGACCCTGAATTATGAATTTTAAGACCAATATAGTCCATGCCATTAGCTAGAACTAACTGACCACTAATTTTGCTGATGTGGCATGCCGATGGTCTGATTACTTATTTCTAAATGTCATGTAATTTCACACGCCACGTCACCAAAGATATTGATCAGTTAACTCCATCGGTAAAGACCATAACAACCAAAAACTCAAAGTTCAAGGGCTATTTTGGCATTTTAAGTAAAAGGGCAAATCAGTGACTTTTTGTAAGTTCAAGGGCCTCTAGGGTCTTTATTCCTAAAATAAACAAAGCAAAAAGTAAATGACTATATGCCTCGGAAGGATCGGTGACTTTTTGCTAGCTCACACAGATGAACACACACACACACACACACATATATATATATATATATGAGAGAGAGAGACCGCTGACTGTAGCCATCCATGCAAAGATTCCCAACAAAGAACGGCCTTCCAGTTAGTTCTCTCACTTAAACTGCAAATTGCAGCCAACTGTTGCAAGATCGTTGCACACTTGTGCACCTATTAAAAAAAGAGCAAAAATAAATTAACTCATCTAATATGTTTGTCTTAAGCATTTAGTCCACTTCAATTAAAGCTGGCAAATTGGACCCGAACCCACGGGCACCCGAAACACTACCCACATTATCCAGGGCCAGGTTTAATAAAATAGATCCGGTTTTTTTTTTGGGTCAGGTTAGGTCTTTTCAACCCGAAAAAAAATAATAATAATAAATTTTCAATTGCTAGCTCAGTAGCTCTATCCTCAACCATCTAAAACTATGAGCCTGCTAAGCCGAGCATTTTGCTAATTATTACTGTGCGAATTCATGGCATTATTTCAGGAAAATATTGGGCAGTATTTAGGATCCCACTAGTTAAGGGAATTCCTGAGGAGGCAGTTTCCTAAGTTAGTGAGGGTTAGTTACTTTATTTAAGTTGTACGTTCAGATTATGTGCTTCAATAAAGAACAGAGCTTAAAACCCTAAAAACTGTCAATTACAAAAATCATGGTTACTTTCCCTTGGTTATACATGTATGTACCTAAATACAAATACGAGATTAGGGAGTTTGTACTTACCCGTGACATAGCTGAAACACCAAGTAAAGCATACACCACGTTTGATACAAGCCCCTCACCACTATGAGAAACTACCTGAATTGCCGTGGCACAAAATGATCCTTCTGGGATACAATTTATACATCCCAAGAGAGAAGACAAGCCCTCCTCCAAGAAACCTACAAGGCTCAGAACATAGCAAAGCAAATATCACTACCTGGTTGCAAATAAAATAAAACCAAGAAGGTTTGCGCGCACGAGAGAGAGAGAGAGAGAGAGAGAGAGAGAGAGAGAGAGAGAGAGAGAGAGACAGGGAGAGAGCGATAGGACGA
>JAYMTH010000276.1:0-23761 GCA_036897465.1 Pelargonium australe
CTATATTAATGGTGGCTTAGCCTAAGCCAATTAATTTTTAGCTTAGACCTCATGCTCTCTCTCTCTATATATATAAGACATTGATTAATGGTTATTGCAAGATAAAAGATATGGGGACTGCATTGGAAGTGAAGAAGAAGATGTTGGATGCTGGACTGAAGCTTGATATCAGTTTCATGGGTTTTGCAAGGTTCAAAAGATGGACAGTGCAAAAGAGCTTATGCTTGACATGCATAATTTTAATGTAGCCCACGTCTGTCACTGCTTGATATACACGTTGAGACCTCCCCCAATCAGTTTAAGCTTTTGAGTTGGATCAAGTTTAACATGCTATTAGAACTGGTTCTTTATGGGCCTAGTGACCCGTCTTGAATTGCCTCTCTTCTGGTTCACGTGCAGGGTCCGTTGTGTTATCCGGCCTGCATGTGAGGGGAGTGCTAATGTATTCCACATCTGTCGTCACTTAATATACACGTTAGACCCTGTATCTATATATCAGTTTAAGCTTTTAGGTTGGATAAGTTTAATGCATGTCTCAGTGTACTGGACACTAATAGAGGTTTTGTGTTGATGTCTATGTTTGCTTGTTCAGTGGCCTTTATGAGCTGGTTGTGTTGGATCTGATATTGTTTCATGCTGATCATATGCTTGTTTATGCTTCATTGTTTCTGATACCAAATGTAATACATTTTGACCGAGGAAGCGATACTATATTGTGAAAGCCAAGTTTCTCATAATATGCTTTTCTTTATTTCTTTCATTTTAGATAGAAAGTTAATTCTCATCAGCACAATTTCTAACAGATTGATTGAGAGTTTAAAGTACAACATCTTATTCATATATATAGCGTGCATTGCATTGCGTTCGAATGAAAGAATGAAACAAATTATCCGAATTAATGTTTGTAACAATTTTATTAAAAGATTAAAGGAGTAAATGAGTGAAGGCTACATCATATATCCATGATAGAACTCTGTTTAAGGTTCTAACTAGGATTTAAGAAGGAAAAAAAAAAAAAAGTAAGCAGCAGCTAGCTCTGCAACAGCTTTATGAAAAAGAAAAACAGAGAATGGATTATTTGACATGCACGTTTCTTTGAGATAATTTATTTGTTCATGCCGGTTGCGTCCTTGACAGAATCAGCAGCACCTTGAGCCTTGAGCTGCATCTGCGCACCAGCATTGCTCATTGTGTCCTGAGCCGACTGAGCTGCATTGCTCATCGAGTCCTTCGCTGACTGAGCTGCGTTGCTCATTGAATTTCCCATGGAGCTCATCATGCTGCTACCTTTTTCCTGCACATACATATATCTATCACTAACATGCATGCAAATATATATTGTATATGTATAAATAAAAGATTGTAACATATATAAAAACCTCGGCATTGTCCTTCATCTGTCCTGCCTTGTTGCTCATGTCCTGAGTATTGTTCATTTTGTTGTGCTGAATTTGGTGATTCTTCAACTTAGTTTGTAGTACAATTAGATCAAATTAATCAATTGATGGTTTATAGTTTCAAATGTGGCTTGCTTTATATAGTTGTTTTAGACCAATCCAGGTGCTGACACATGTAATGCACTGCTCCAAATTCGTACTCTGTTTCTGTTGTATGGATCTACAAATACAATACTGATGGGCTAAGTCAGAGGTAGTTACCATTTACTAAATTGAGACTAAAATAAATTGTGAGCTTTATCATAAAGAGTGGGCCTTAATTTGTTAACAATCCTCTATTACTTGTTGTTTCCATATTGTTTTTGGTATTGATCTAAATTATAGGGAGCAAGCAATAAATGATAATTTGAATGCCTCTAATTTCGCATATTTATGTTAATTAAGATCCACAATATGTATAATTATAACGTAAATCTTTACAATAACATTAATAGTTAAAACGTTTTAGCAATCAAATGAATTCATAGCCGTGATATTTGTTTGGGAAGATGGAGTTTAATGACCAAAAAATTGAATATAAATATGACCTTCCCAAAGCACAAAATATAGACATCAAGAATTGAGTGCAATATATAGAGTGTGTGAATATGAAGAAATATTCGAGCAAACCTGCTTTCCTGTTAGTGATTATGCTTATTGTTGCAACAGGTAAATAAGTATATTGATTGATTTGGATCTTGATTTTCTAATTTTCTAACATAATATATATTGTTACAATATATTAATGATGGGATATTAATTGGTGAAATGTAGGTATTTCTTCTAGTAGTGCAGTGGTGGTGGTTGATGCATACGAAGGAGGAGTCAAATGGGAATTAGAATGCACCGCCGACGTAGACTGCACCGATAAATGCTCTCCTCCGTGCACTGGCGGCACCGATGGCACTCAGTGCACTTGCTTCCACGAAAGATGCCGATGTACCAATTAACTTCCCATATATGCATATGCAAATGTAACATCGATCGATCTTCAATAACTAGCAAATTCGATGTTGTTTTCAATGTCATGCATACACTAGCTAGGTTTGTTTATATATGCATGCAAAAAAAAATGTATGCCCCTCTCTTTATATATATATATATGCATACTTCTTCGAGTGTCTAAGGCATTATGTGGCACAACACAATTGTCAAAATGTTGTAACACGGTATAAATACATTGGTATGCCCACTAATATTGTGTCATGTTGACACTGACAGGGTGGTAGGATTAACTTCTAAAAATAACCTAGGTTTCATTGTAGCTAGTAAAGAAAAATATAATTTCAAAGCCAAGATATTTGGGAATTGTTTAAAAACCAATGTTTTGACAAATCTACAAGTGGAGGTTTCATTTCATATACTTAACTTATGTAACTTCATATGTAAAAAATTAAGATCCAAATCGTAGTGTAAGATTTTACGAATTAAAACGTTAGCTAATTAAAATGAATATTATTTCTAAGCCGTTACATTTGGGAACTGTATAAAGACCAATTTTTTGGACAAAACTATAAACATCACAAAATTCACAACTACTTCTCCTTAGAAGAAAAAAAGTTAATAAGCATCAAGGAGTGAGTCAATATTGTGCGAATATGGAGAAAGATGCATTCAAGTCTGGTTATTTTTTGTTAGTGATCATGCTTATTATTGCAACAGGTAAATAACTAATTCTACGTGATCAGAGTTTTTATCTCTTATTAGTATTTTTCGTTTTCTATAAGAAACGGGACATCATACTCGAAGTAACAATGTTTCTCACTCGCAAATGAAACGTCACCCTAAACCTCATCTTATAAATCTCATCTCATACCGTCGACAAAGAGGCTCGAACTTGAGACCTCTAAGAGAATTCAAAGTGTATTAACCATTTCATTTTTCTCTTAGTGCTTGGGTTTCTATCCTCACTCGTGTTTGGGTTGAGGAACTCAGTTCCCGTTCTTATACTTTTATTTTAACCTTCGGTGTTTGAATTGATTTGCATGCAGTGGTAGTAGAGGCAAATGAAGAAGTGAAACGAGCAGTAGAATGCAGCTCAGACAGAGATTGCAGAAATAAATGTTCTCCTCCATGCCTTGGCGGCATGATTGATTGCAATTGCATGAGGGGACAGTGTCGATGCACCAAATTCAAATATACCCAAATGCAAAATTAATTTCACTACTTCAATATTCTTGTAAAAATAAATGTATGCTCCTATGCACAATCCTTGATTTGTATTACAAATAAAAACTTATAATATATGTTGTCAAATTTGAGCTCTCTTGTGTTGATGAAACCAAAGTTTATTCTTTATTGTTCAAGACAACATATGCAATTTGTGTGTTTGAGAACACATGCTTAAATATTATTACAGATCATGTACATAACATCCAAGGAGAGGCCTCTGCATCTTTTCATTGTTTATATCCATATTTTTGCATCTATATATATGTACATTCTAAACCCAAATGGCCAACTTCAAACTCTAGGCTGATCATTGCAAATCATGTACATAACAAGGCGTCTTTCGATGTTCGAAGAGAATACAAGCAACCTCTCAGCACCATTACCAAGAGCTCCTAATTCGGGTTACGCAGTGATCAAAGGCGACGAACAAGATGATCATAGGTGTTGCTGGCCTATTACTTATTCAAACAGTGTTAAGGATCTACCATTTCCTCAAAACAGAGTTCTCAGCATCTCTTATAGAAGAGATACAAGAGATGATGTCCTGTTCATCCCTGTCCTTAACCAGCCATTGTCTTCGAATCGTTACTATGTTATCCACGCAAGAGGCTTATATAAAGGGTATGGTCATGATTTGTAACCAACCACTCAATTTGTGTATACATATTGTTTCAGCAAAGATTCATATGGAAAAATGTATATATTTTGCAGTCAGGCATGTAGGTGTTTGACAGATGATGACATTGGAAGCTCAATGTGTTTTGGGAATGTTTTGCAAGATGATTTGCCAAAAAAATTTGACCACAGGGACTTGTGCCAACAAGTGGAGATATGTGGCAATGGTCAAGATGGTTACTATGCCAAGTCTATTGTTCCCGGGTGTTATCCGCCAAACTTTCTAAGGCGAAAAGGATGGAATCTATACTTTGTGAGCCAATGTCTATTTCATTGTGATGATGCTAAAGGCCTCGATGATTCGCTTCGCAAGATGCTCCCACAATTGAGCTTTCCACTGCCTAAAACGCGGTCCAGTCCTATAACAATAGGGAAATGGATATGTCCATTTATGTTTGTGAGAGAGGAAGGTACAAGCTTGAGGAAGCAGATGGATACATCCTTGTTTTACAACATCACAATGGAGCAATATTGGGAGGAAGTTTATGCCAAGGAGAGTGAAGATTGTGTTGAAGGCAATGATAATGTGGTGACAGTGAAGACAAGCTTGGAAAGGGAGGTGGATTTTGTGGATGGAGTGAAAGTGGTGAAGGGGATGGGAAGTGTTGAGGATGATGGGTTTGTTTGGTTTGGGGTTAACAATAAGAAAATGGTGGGTTTAAGTTCAGCCATTGTTGAGAGGATGGAATGGGTGGAGAAGGAGGGAGGGTGGGTTGATGGGAATGGCAGAGAAAGGAGTGTGAGAGTGAAGAGGGTGGAGAAGAACACAAGTGAGAGTGGGTGGAAGAGATTTGGTTGTTATGTGTTGGTGTATAGTTTTGTTTTCAAGAGAATGGATGGAAGTGTGGTGATGAATTGTGATTTTAGGCACACCCACTTGATTAAATGTAAATGGGAATGAGAACACAACTGCTTGATTGTCATTGATTAAATCTTTTTTATCAGCCGAGCCTTGAACCTGAGATCTCAAGAGAAACAAACGCCTTGAACCACTTGCCCCATTCATGCTTTTTAATAGTTCCATCATCTAGAAATATTCCCTGACAGAAAGCAAGAACACTAGTTCCACCACCATCCAATGACCAGGAAGATCAAGTCTATTCATATTGCACCCAAAAAAGAAAGTAAAACAAGACACAAAAGAAAGTGAGCAAATTAACAAAGTAGATAGACCCTACAAGATAACCTTTCTTTTCTCTTGATCAAGTTGTTTATTCTAGATCCTTGCATATACTTTTGCTGTTTATTTTTCTATGATCCAAGTGTGAAATCTATGTTGCTGGCTTTCTAAAGTGTGCCAAATCATGGATCATCTGCTCTATTTTTCAAGCTTATATATATGTAGCACCCATCTTTTTATTTCTTAATTTGCAAGGAAACACAGCATATATATAGGAAACATGAGCTGCTATTACTGTAATCTTGATAACAGAATCAAAAGAAATGTATGTGACAAGGCCTCTTTCGAGATACAGGAAGTTCCCAAGCACTCTTTCGATCCCACCACCGGATGCTCCTTATTCGGGATACCTTGTGATGACAGATGAAGAAGCAGAAGCACAGGACACCTATTGCTGGGGGGTCTGCAACAGGAAGAGCATCAAGAAACTGCCATTTCCACAGGACAAGATGTTGAAAATTGTGTACTCATCACACTATGGAGAGACTGTTGTTACCAAGGTTTGGTTCATCCCAGTTCTTGGCCAGCCCCTCTCATCCAATCTCTACTATGTTGTCAGAGCCAAAGGCAGATATAAAGGGTATTTCTTGGGTTATTCATGTTGAGTTGTTAATTAGCTTCTCATATGTATGCAACTACTTTTACTAATTTTGCTGATAAATTACAGACAAGTGTGCACATGTTCAAGGGAGGAGGACATGGGTTTATGCTGCTTCAGCAATGTGATAATAGACTTGAAACCAAGGCCATTCAATTACAAAGACATCTATCAGCAAATCAAGATCCACAGATACCATCAAGACTCCTTCTTTGCCAAGTCTGTGGCTCCTCATGATGGCCTGCCTCCCAAGTTCCTCAGAAGAAAAGGATGGCAAGTCAAGAGCTCGAGCTTGTTCGGGCCATACCGGATGAAGGAAGCTCTAGGCCTCGACCCTCCCCTCCGGGAGCGCCTCCCGGACTTTGAATTCCCCATGTCTAGCAAGTGCTCAGCCTCTGCCATTGTGGGCAGATGGTACTGCCCCTTCATTTTTGTGAAAGAGGAAGGGAAGCTTTTAAAGAAGCAAATGAGGAAGTCATTGGTGTACAGCATGACACTTGAGCAATGGTGGGAGGAGATTTACAGGTTTGAGAATGATGGGAGTGGAGAGAACAGGGTGTTGGTGGATGAGATTGTGGAGAGGGAAGTGGCTATGGTTTATGGGAAGGTGAGGGGTGTGAAGGAGCCAAGAAGTGGGCATGGTGGGTTCCTATGGTTTAGAGGGGTGAACCAGAGAGGGATGGGTGTGGGATTGAGCTCAGCTATAGTGGAGAAGATGAGGATGGTGCAAGAGGAAGGAGGGTGGGTTGGTGGGAGGGAGAGAGGTGTGAGGGTGGAGAAGGGAATACAAATTACTAGTGAGAGTAGTGAGTGGGTGAGGTTTGGGTGTTATGTGTTGGTGGAGAGTTTTGTGTTGAGGAGAATAGATGGGAGCTTGGTGCTCAATTGTGATTATAGACACACCCACAAAGTCCGATGCAAATTGGAATGAACTTCAACAACACAAGTCAAACAAGCGGTTTAGTACTATCCATATATCAACTTTTAGATTCTATTTAGCCGTTATTGGTATAGTTTGTAACAAAACATCTTATTAAATGATAGTAGTCCATTTACAAATAGCCCAGAGTCCAATTGCAAAATTAACCTTTTGGTGAAGTAATGAGCAGACTGGACCAAGGCACAGCTCATGAGGCCCATGTCTATCATGGACCACCCCAATGTATGGCTGACAAAAAAACTTGAAAATTTGAAAACAACAAGCAACAATTCAAATCAAATATAGCCTAAAAGGAGGGTCCATATTCCATAGTGTTCATCAAATGTCTAACATCTACAAACACATTTGAATATCCAAAGTTGTCATACATATTCCTATACACACTCAATATTACTAAATTATTACAATATGCACTCTAGTTACTAAATGGATGCTAATAAAAAAAAAATTAGCTAATCACACAAAGTAATTAAGAAATAGAGATTTCAATGAAAATATTCAAATAACTCAAATCATATCACACAATTTCACACAAGTATGAATCCCAAGATAATGATAATAATAATTAATGCATAGTAATTGGTGCATGTGCAGCCTAATCAATATTTAACCCTAGATTTTGAGGAAGATAGCTACATGTATTAATGATTATTCAAAAACTGAGAACCCACAGTTGACTAAGGATAGCAACCACCACCTCAATATTTAAATATTCAGCAGAGGCAGTGTTGATGCCTTGATGGTCCCATCTCCAATCCATTAATCCCTACTTCAGTCCTTTCCATCTCCAGTTCTCCAGTTTCTCAATTGTAGCTGAAATTAGAAATGGGCATTTCCTGTTTTCTCAATACACCAACCTCACTTCCAATTTTGGTTCCACCTTCACTCGTTAAAGGTAACATTTCTCCTATTTTTCTGGGTTTAATCTTTTGTATACCTATGTTCTCTTCCAAATTTATAAGTTATGGTGTGCTTGGTTCCTTGTGGAAATCTTATGATATTCCTTTCTTTACCAAGACAGTTAATTGCTAAATTAACCTCTCTCTCTTTTTTTTTTTTTTTTGACTGGAAATGTTGCGTCCTGTTCTTTCTCATGAATTTGAATCAGAGAATTAAGAACAGTTTATGTTCAGAACTTAACTTGGTAGTTGTTATTATATGTTTCTGTTTATGTTTGAACCATATGAGGCTAGGTTTTGTTGGGGGAAAAATGCACCCTTGATATTGAAGTAACAGCTGCAATTGTTGAAACCATCTCATGGATTTTACTATCAAACTTTACTCCTGCTTAGTAACCCTTTATATTTATAGGTTGGACAAAGAATTCATAATGCAAATCTCCGTATTACGGTTACTTATCTGTTCAACATTAACCCTATATATGGCATTTTGGTTGTTAAGGAATCCTACATTGTATGTCGCCACTTGAAGTTTGGGTTGGAGTTAAGCTTAACATTGTATTAGAGTTTCTGTTTGAGCCTAGTGACCCGTCTGCCTTAGATCTCTTCTTACCTATATCTAGGCTCCGTTCGTTTAATTTCAGAATTTGGCTTGTGCATTGCTTTATATGATTCTGTTGTGCACTGTTAATTGCTTTATATGATTCTGTTGTGCATTGCTTTATATGACTCCTCTCTTACCTTCAGGCGAGGGGCAGTGGAACCAATGTTTTGCTTTTAAAACGAAGTCTTCATATGGATGTAGAATACGGGCAAGATCATCATTCAGCTCCAATCCAAAACCATGTGAAATTCCTCATCAGTGGTACAATCTAATTGCTGATCTTCCAATCAAACCCCCTCCACCCTTGCATCCCAAGACATTTGAACCAGTCAAACCCGAGGATTTGTCCCCTCTCTTTCCTTATGAGCTGATCAAGCAAGAGGCAAGCACTGATAGATTCATAGATATTCCAAATGAAGTTCATGACGTTTACAGACTCTGGCGCCCAACCCCTCTTATAAGGTCGTTTATGCTACTAACACATTTTCTGGGTGATTTTTCATTTTGTACTGTAATTTGTTAAGACACAGCCTCACATTTTTTAGCTGCATGTAGAGCCAAGAGGTTGGAGAAGCTTCTTGACACACCTGCTAGAATTTATTACAAGTATGAAGGTGGCAGCCCAGCAGGATCACACAAACCAAACACTGCAGTTCCTCAAGTCTGGTATAATGCTCAACAAGGGATCAAAAATGTTGTTACAGAAACTGGTGCTGGCCAATGGGGCAGTTCTTTGGCCTTCGCGTGCAGCTTATTTGATCTTAGCTGTGAAGTAAGTGACACTAATATAATTTTTAAGACATATATTGATACACTGATAGATCTTAGGAAAAAAAAAAAAAAAAAAACAGTTTGGCCTATTTAGTGAGAACATTAAGTCCAATTTCTGGGGCGATTGTCCTGATTATGCATTATTTTTTTGAAAATAAAGTTTGTACTATGTCTCTTGGTCTGAATTTCCCTGATCTAGCATTCATGTTTTGTTATCTTCTTGCTTTGCATAGGTATGGCAAGTCCGAGCTTCTTATGATCAAAAACCATATCGTAGACTGATGATGCAAACTTGGGGGGCTAAGGTACACCCATCTCCCTCAGATATCACTGAGGCAGGTCGGAATATTCTTAAAATGGATCCTTTGAGCCCAGGTAGTTTAGGGATAGCTATTTCAGAAGCTGTGGAAGTTGCAGCTATGAATCCAGATACCAAGTATTGTCTAGGAAGTGTTCTCAATCATGTCCTGTTACACCAGACTATCATAGGCGAGGAGTGCATAGATCAAATGGAAGCGTTGGGTGAAACACCAGACGTTATCATTGGGTGTACTGGCGGTGGTTCCAATTTTGCAGGGCTTAGCTTCCCGTTCATCCGAGAGAAGCTCAAAGGCAAAATAAACCCAGTTATAAGAGCTGTGGAACCCGCAGCATGTCCTTCGTTAACCAAAGGTGTCTATGCATATGATTATGGTGATACAGCGGGCTTGACTCCACTGATGAAGATGCACACACTTGGGCATGACTTCATTCCCGATCCCATTCATGCCGGTAAGATATACATTGTTTGTATTCAGAGCAAAGATCCGCTGAATTACAATTCTTCTTCATCATACATTGATGCATTTTGTTTTCTGCAGGGGGATTGCGGTACCATGGTATGGCACCTCTAATTTCACATGTATATGAATTGGGTTATATGGAAGCAATTTCGATTCCCCAAACTGAATGCTTTCGAGGTAACTTCATTTCCTTACAAAGGCTCAACCTTCAACTACTAGCTAACCATGAATTGTTTATGTATCCAAGACTGATCTTATTTTTTTATAATTTCAGGTGCCATACAATTTGCTAGGACGGAAGGAATAATTCCAGCCCCCGAGCCAACACACGCAATTGCTGCGACAATCAGGGAAGCCTTGCACTGTAAAGAGAGCGGGGAAGCCAAGGTTATACTTATGGCAATGTGCGGGCATGGCCATTTTGATCTTCCGGCTTATGAGAAGTACTTGCAGGGGAACATGGTTGACTTGACATTTGCTGAGGAGAAAGTACAAGAATCGCTGGCCAAAGTTCCTCAAGTTAAATAAGATCCATGACCGGAACAATTATGTTTCATTGCGGTTGTCTGTGAACGAAATGTAACAAATAAAGAGACAAAGAACACAGGTGGTAAGGTCGAAAAACAAATTTCTTGCACTCACTTCTTCTTCTATATTACATAGCTACTCTCGATGATCACGAATAGCATCTGTCTCTAACATGTGAAGCAAAAACTGATTCCAAGTATCGATTGGACCTGGCAAGCACCAGTGAACACAATCAGCCATGGTCACATTTTCATGAGGCCAGTGACCAAAGTGGTTGGGGTGTCCATCAGGCCTCACCACCATAGCCTCACTCGTATCGAGAACCCTAAACCTCAACCCTCTCTCCATCCCCACCTTCGTGGCTTCCCTTGCCTCCTCCACTTGAGTCCAATACAACTCCAAATCATCCCCTTCAAGCTTCATCTCTGAGTCCGGACGCCTTCTCTCGCAAGTCCCTCCTTCGTCCCATTTCCCATTCTCGAAATGTGTCGGGGACAGGGTCCTTAGAAATGTCGTCCCCTTAAAGTTGTCGAGCCTCAAGAGAGTCCCAAATGTAGTCCTGAAGGCCTTCCTGTATGCGTACAACATGTTTTGTTTCTTTATGTTGGCGTTTTCATTGCCGCATGGATGGCAGCCAATTATCTGTCCGTGTTCGTACAATATTTGTGGTCCGAAGAACCATCTTCCCGCGGAAACTATCACATAATCAAATGTCTCTATCTCAGCGGCCCAGGCTTCATTAGCCTCGTCTAGGTAAACATTCGTGATGCGTTCGTAGGTAGATCCGTCGGGTTTCGTCTCAATAGCTTTAACTAAATATGGTGACCAGAAGGAAGATATGGTGACATTGTAGTCAGCATAGAGCCATTGTTTGAATCTTGGATCTGTTGTGCGAGAAACATCTACCGGATTCACCACCTGAGATAGCATGCACAGTCGGGCAAATTTATGATTTTTCAGGCAGAATCGAATTGGAATCATTGTCAATCGATAGCGAATGAAAGTCAAATCAAAGAACCTAAGTGATACTTACACTGGCCAAGAGGCAGAGCAATGACTGCATTTGGTTTCTTGCCAAAGAGTCTCCAACAAAGGCCATGGACTGGCCTTGTACAAGCTCCAAGAACTTGGTGGCATCAAACAGAGGTAGTAGCTCACAATTATCCGGTTTCCACTGCCATTTTAAGAAGTCAGTGTCCGGTCTCCCAAACTTCATACAGTTCTGCTGATCGAATATTTCGGGACAAGTTGCAATGCTGTAATAAGGCGTCATTCCCTCGTTGGGAACCCATTTCCCGCGAAATGGATTGCACTCCTTTGAAGTTTTAGTCTGAGCATAGTATATAAGAGAGAGCCAAGGAGATGATGTTGATTTGTTCAATAGTTGGAGAGAGGTTATGGTTAGAAGAAGCAAGAGTAAGAGAGCTTTGGAAATAAGTTGTAGCATTTTGTCTCCCAAATCTATTGCACATTCCACAGCTTAGCTACTATCTATATAATCACCTAATATTAAAGCCATAAAGTTTGATTTCACTGCTAATTTTGGGTTGTGTTGGTGTTGGTGTTAGGCCATGGGCTGCAATCTAGTTTTATGTGGGTCATTGAGCTAGCTTTTGTGCAAAGAAATCCACTAATGATCGATTTTGATGCCAAAATTGTGGTAGGACTTAGACTTACAATTATGACAAGTTACCTCTTCATTTTCCCTCAATAATGGGGTTTTGGGTTTTCTTTTCGGGAAATCTCCTTATGCATGTCATAAAAATGGTCGTAACCTGAAGACATAACGTCATAGATTCTTTAATCATACAATCGTATTGCTAACACCACAAATTTATTTATTTAACTTTCATTTTGTTCCAAACTTTCACACTTTTTATAAAAATCAATGACTCAATAAATACTACATACAAGTTACAACAAATCTCACAACACTCACAACTATAGTCTAATTATCAAATCTCATTTCCTGTCACTCGAATGAACCTCCCGAAACGATCTCCTACCCTCCATCTTGATCATTTGAAGCAAGAAATCGCTCCACGTGTCGATCGGCCCGGGCAAGCACCAATGAACACAATCATTGTACAAAGTTACATTGGCATTAGGCCAATGCCCAAACCTACTAGGATGCCCATCAGGCCTCATCCCCATCGCTTGCGTTATGTCCATCAACCTGTACCTCACGCCTCTCTTCGACCCTTCCCTCTCCGCCGCCCTAAACTCCTCCAGCTGGATCATATAAAACTCCAGCTCCACGCCGTCAAGAACCGTCTCGTTGCTCCGAAACGGCCGCCGCCGGACACAGTCGCCGCCTTGGTTCCACAGCCCGTTCTCGAAATGGGACGGCGCGAACGTCCTGAGAATGACCATGCCCTTGAAGTCCTCGAGCTGGTTGATGGCCCGGAAGGCTGTCCGGAAGGATTTTCTGTATCCGTAGAACTTTTGGAGGTCGGTGACGTTGTCTTTGGAGCAGAAGTGGCAGCCGACGAGGCGGCGCTTCTCGTAGTACATCATGGGGCGGTAGAACCAGTGGCCGGCGCTGAGGATGACGTAGTCGAATGGCTCGATGTTGGTTGTCCATTGTTGGTCGAACTCGTCGAGGTAGAGGTCGTAGAGGCCGGTGTGGTCGGGACCGTCGGCGTCCGATTCTTTGGCTTTTACCAAATGAGGGGACCAAAATGTGGCTATTGTGAAGTTGTAGGAGGTGTATCTCCACCTTTTGAAGTCCTCGTTTGAGGTGGTGGAAACATCTATCGGATATTCGACCTGACAATGGTCAACAAGATACAATATAAGGGGTTGAACATAAAAAATAGTACACTTCTTTTAACACAAGTGTTTTAACATGTTGCATATCATGAAACCCTAGTTGACCACTTATGTGTGACGACCTTATTTTGTGTTTATGTTATGGGATGGGGGACTTGCGATGGTGAAATCATCGATACCCTTTCTGACGACATTCTACGACGGTTATTCTCATTGCAATTTTTTGGCACTAAATAAAATATCACTAATTTTTCCCGCCATTTTCTGTAACTGGTCCGTTGTATTCACTACAAAAAAAAAATTACAAACTGTGACATAAAATTATCTGTCACAAATTGTGACAGAATTCAAATGTTCTGTCCCAAATGTGTATTTTGGTGACAACCATCTGTGACAACTCAAATAATGACATAAGTATTCTGTCACAGTTCCGTCACAGATTACATTTTATGATTGAAATCCACAAATATGTGACAGAAATTTCCGATTATATATATTGTGAATTTTTTTTGTAGTGATCGACCATAAGTGATCTGTGATGTGCAAAATCTTCTGTTTCTAATCTGCAATAGATGTTAGAACTATAGCTAAGCCCGTAACTAAACATTGTTTCTCTTGTATTGGTCATTTGATTGAATAATAAAATACTCTTTATTGATAGTGTTATATCTATTATTAGTAATAGACATTGATGCCATATTGAAAAAATCTTGATCTGGGTCCTGCGGCTTAATTATTGATTAGCAAAAAGAAAATAATTGAAATCAACTTTCATGCATAGCTGTTATGCTACAAAAGAAGACAAAAGCTTACATAGATATCTTATATTAAAATAATAGAATGGAGATTACAAGTAGATTAGTAAAGTGGGTCCCATCTATATAATGAAATCGGTTAATTATTAAAAACGGGAATGGATTAGAGAACACTATCTTAGCTACCCAATACAGCACTAAACCATAACCTAACACTCATAATTTAGAGAAGAAAAAATAAGATTGGTTGGCACAATGTCAATATATAATAATGTGACATTGTAACCTGAATCATACTATATACTCATATATATATTCATGAAAGAGAGAGAGACGTACCAACATGTGACAACACTTTAGTGGTTAGTGTAATTAAAGAGCAATTAGTTAAGGTGTCTTTGTTAGTTTCTTAAATTGAGGCTTCAAAGAAAATTTAGAGGAAGACACTAATATATATCTACCAATTGAGGCCATTCAAATCTATAACAAGAATAGTTTACCATTTTTTTTCCAACATAGTAATTCATTTAAGCATATTCGTGATCGGCACGGGATCGGCGCTTTTAAGTCATGTCACACTCAAATTAATCATATTTCAACGCAGCTGCATTAATTTCTTGAGATTCAAATTCGATACCTCATATTAAAATTAAACAACTCTTTAAATGTTAACTCACACTTTTGATAGTATGAATGTTCATTTTTAAATGAGGTTTTTTTTATTCATTGGTTATGCATACAATATATATCCCAATAATATCTATGAGATAAGATATAAGAAGAAAAATAAATTATCTAATTTATTTCAATTTTTTGGGGAAAATTCATTGGATTAATGCTAAAGTTTGAACTATATATAGTGATGTGATTGATGATTCCAAGTTGGTTCTATTATAATCCAATTATTGCTTGTATATATCTGTTTTAGTATTATTCTATGTTTATTAACTTATATATTTGTTGGCTGGAAAGTGCTTTTCTTATTATTCATATAATTCTCAGCCACATCTCCCGTTAGAGATGTGAACAAATACATATTGCCAAAAATATACTATTTCTTAATTTCTTTGCATCACTTAAATAAGCTTATTTTGTGAACATTATGTTGATTAAGTTTAAAATTGTACTCTTCTTTTTGTCAAATTTCTTTGGAAGTAGTTAATTCGTAGGACAGTGAGTTGGTATGCCATATTGAACTACTAAATTAAAATAGTTTTATTTTTTAGTATAATTAGTAAAACTATTCTATGACAATGCCTTATCATACTCAGTTAAAATTATTTCACTTCAGCTAAACTTTTGAAGTAGGTAATTAATTAGGTCAACTAACTTTGCAACTAAACCAAGAAATAATTGAAGTACTAAACTATTGGTGATTAATTACCTGCTACGTACAACAACTAAAGATAAATTGTACTGAAAATTCACTTATTTCACATCGTGCCAAGATAATATTTTTATCAATGTGTTTCAGGAGAATATAAATTATTGGATACAACGTCTATTTTAATTGAGGTCACGATTTTAAATCTCGGTATAGATGAAGTGAGAAACGCGAATGCAAATTACTTATATTTGAAACCTAAAACCAACCAAAACCTCTAACAAATATAGAAATGAATAGCAAAATATGCATGCATGTTACTATATATGCTAGCTAGCTTACCCTTGAAAGTAGGCAAATCAAGGACTGCATTTGGTTTCTTCCCACAGAATCTCCAACAAACGCCATTGATTTCCCTCTCAGAAGCTCCAGAAACTGTGCCGGGTTGAAGACAGGAAGGTCACATTCATATGGCTGCCACTTCCATTTCATGAACTCAGTGTCTGGTCTCCCATATTTCATGCAGTTTTGGTGCTCATGTATTGCCCAACACGTCGAGTTTGTGTAGTAAGGCGCCTCCGGATTCGGAACCCATTCGCCGGAAAACATGTCGCAGTGATCTTCCTTTGGGAGGACACTTATGGCCTCATCAGAAGATGGTGGAACTGAGGAGCTAATATTGGTGGTGAAGACAAACAAGGGGTATTTTAGGAAAGAGTTGTAGAGAGGTATGATTGTGAGAAGAACAAGCATTAGGGTTGCTAGTATGGCCATTTTTGGGACTGTAATTTGCAGCTTCTGGTGCTTGCCTATGGGAAGCTCAATGGATTGAAGCTTCTTCATGGTGGTGGTGGTGAGAGAGAGGGTGTGTAATTATAAGGGCATTATGCTAAATTGGTCATATATATATATGTGACTCTCTGTTTCTGTGGATTTGAATGAGATGGGATTTAAAACCTGTGGTTGAGCTGAAAAAATAGAGGTGGTGGTCACATGACATATATATGGTTTAGGTGGAATCAAATTCTACCAAATCACCTTTTCTAAACATATCAATAGTTGTTCATATTCCCAAAATATAATCTAAATTAGTACCTATTTTATATAACTATTCTGCTATTTATATCACATAAAGGGTTCACATATTTTTTGAAGAAATATTATTTTAGATGTCCCTAGTGAATTCAAGAAAAAATAATAGTTCATTAGGTAGTTTTCATAAAATCTAATTAGACATCACTAAGTGCCCTTATATAAGGCTTTTTTTTTCTTTTCTTTTTTTTTTGTGTGTTTGTGAGTAAATACCAAAGCTTCGTTAAAGAGAGGACCCATATAAAGATTGAAGGTTCCCCTTTAAAGCTAAAAACTTCCTACATTTTTCACTCACTAAAGAAAAATAGTGACGTGGAGCACAATCTTACAAGAAAAATGACAAAAAATCACAACATTCATTCCTTGTTTGAAGGGGCCCTACTTTCATCATACACATTCACTCTTTCAATTACCTATCATTGATTTTAGGTTAAATGATTAGATTTTTATTATTTGAAATTGACACTAAGTAAATGAATCCGGACATACTTTGCACCCACAAATTCACTAAAACATATACGAGTGTGTAAATTGATGAGATGACGTCAACATACTTGTATAAATTTAGTGGCTGAATCTAAATAAATCATAGCTCAGATTTATTTTTCTCAATACAGTAATATACAATGATTTTTACTCTAAATAAAACATCAGACAATTTAACATAAAAATCATAGGCAACGATACTAAGCATTTTAGGCCGTCATAAGATACTATGACAACGAACTAACCAAAGCCTATCTGACCTATCTATATGTATTTGAAATGTAAATGAGTTCGATTTCATACACTGCTATTGTCTCCAAGCAGATATTTTCAGTTGTCCACTTTTGCGAACTTGTCTGCGTCTAAGATCCACCTAAGGCTCTTCAGCTCCACATTTTGTGCTATTGTCTCCACACATGGCTCTTCAGCTACACTTTTGCTAGTCTCAGCTCCACACGTACACTTTGTGCTAGTCTCAGCTCCATACAAGGCTCTTCAGCTACACACTTGTGCTTGTCTCAGGTACACACTTGTGCTAGCCTAAGCTCCACACATGGAGCTTCAACTACACTTTGTGCTACAAGGTCCGCATAAGGCTCTCTTCAGCTACACAATTTCGTGCTGTTGTCTTCACACATTGCTCTTCAGCCGCACACATTTGCACCATTGTCTCCACACTTGGTTCTTCAAATGCGCACTTTTGCATTGGATCAACATGTGACACAGACACATATAGTAGCTGACACATATAGTAACTGGTTGTTGAAAGTAACATAGGAAGAAAACCACATATTATTTCTTGTGTAAGGACTTGTATACTAATAAAAAAAAATAAGTTTAGAAGCCAACATGAAACAAGCACCTAATTAATCTAGAAACTATGAAAGCAAAAACTGAAAAATAAAAGGTTTAAAATGTCATATCCCATATTTATGAGATTTTGGCATACAAGAGCTTGTATATAACAGTTAGATTGTGAAAACTACTATGCTTTTTAAGCCTAATTGATCATACATGCCGTTCATTGTAATGCACTCGTTTTGCATATTTAACATCATTTGTTATCCAAATGATGAGCAAACAATCTTCACATGAAATTGGTATAGACAAAATTTAGAATGAACACTAACGGATGGATTACATAAGAAAATTAATGTTCAAATCAGCAAAATTATAGGGCAAAATCCAGAACTGTAAATCAAAATATTGGTTATCCTAAAAGGTGGCATATCATACCAGATAAAGACTAATTCAAGTGTAGCACCAAATGCGTCAATACTTTTGTAGCAATGCCTGTGGAATCAATATTCGAATCCAGCCCAAGGGAATCGATCTCCTCGTCATTAATGAAATCTGGACCACCAGCAATTTAATAACCATAAATATAAATATACCTTTTTGAATTGAACTGTAAATATGACTAAATATAATAATGAAACAATATGATTCAACTATAGAACATATATTTTGTGCAATATTATGCTCCGTGTTATTATATTTTGTCCAACAAAAATCAAGGAATATTAAGTTTGACAACAACCAATTTAAAGAAATTGAACATCGCAAAATTTTACTATTGAGAAATGTTTACTGAATCAACATGGTCCAAATAAAACCTTCTTGCTATATATTTTTATAAGTATCAACCTCAGCCAAATCTAGCTCTTTCTCAGCTATTCAAAAACCAGAAGATCTTTATTGTTAAAACAATTTTTAGTAACTGTGTAACACCAAAGGTTATATGAATTACCTCTTACTTTACACGATATGAATTTTAACTTATGTTAATTGGCTCAGTGGTTGGTTTGATACACCAGCACTAAGCTTTGGCATGATCCAAATGATTCAGCTGCACCTTGATGCCTTTCAAGGATTTGCTGTCGCAGAAACGAAAATTAAGGAACACAAATGGTAAACTCTATCTCAATAAAAAACTTTTAAAACCTTACTCTTTTTATGCAAGAACAAACAATTATGATTGGTAAATTGTAATTTCCGGCAACATTTCAAATATATGAATGAACAGTCATTTAGCTTAAATTCAATAATTATAAATAATACAATTTGTATGAATACAAACATGTGTTGCTTGCTTCAATGGTTGTTTAAATACAATTGGGCTCCTACAAATTTAAGCATGTTCCACATGATTTTATTGAACCTTAATCCCCTAGATGGTTCTATTCACACAGAGGAAATAAATAAGATGCATAAATGGAATTATTTGCACAATAAAAAAGAACTAACAAATGATTTCAACATCTATTAAAAGCAAAAAACATAGAAAAAGAATTTTACATCCAAACTCAAATATTAATAGCTAGCTCGTTAATGTAGAACAAGAGAGGATTAAGAAGTAACACCCTACATACAAATTAAGCATTTCAAAAAGTAAAAAAAGAAACAAATATTTCGGTTATATTTTGAATTCATATTTATAGTTATAATAATTATTTTCTTGGACGTATTTAGACAAAAAATAAAAAGTCTTCCTGCACTGTTCATCTATCCATTCTCTTGAACTTTTCACATTTCATTTTTGTCGTTTTCATTGCCCAATTCTTTGTTAGATTAACCTAGCTCATAAATCTTTTTCACTAACTAAACAAAGTTTACAAAATTAACATCCTTTGACTTTACTTTTATAAATAAAAGATATCAAGTGTAGTGATTAAAGTGAGCGGTTGTATTTAAAGAAAGTTCTATATCCCGGAATAGAGATACCTAGATATAGAAAAAATCTAACAACTTGTAAACATTGATGACTGCCGTTGATGACCTACAATATTTGGCACTATAACACGGGGCATTTACTCCACTTTCTTGCTAGACTTAATACTTAATAGCTAATATAAAAAAACACGTATCTTACAAAAAATTGACTGTCTGCATCATAAGAACAGGCCAGTTTAAGAAGAAGAAAATTTTACAAAGAATCTTAAAACACATTACAAGGAGACAGCAACATGAATACGCAAACATCAAATTCTGCTTGAAAACTGAGTTATACGATTAGTACTATCTCATTCTGAGGAGTTGAAAAATCACCTTTATAAAAAGATCTAGTAACTCTATTTCCCATGCCACCCATTTCCATGAAACCTGAAAAGAAGATATGTTAGCCACTGTGCACAGATAAACAATAACATTGTATGGAAAATGCCTTGTTTGTTGATGATGGTGCAAGACTAGTTAGATTTTCAAAATTAATATGCCGAGAATAAGGATGTTGTGCTAGATCTAGTTTCTTCAATTATAAAATACACGAAATCTAATCTATGTAGCTAGAAAAAATATATAGATCTTCCTGGAACCCTAACAAGCCAAGCATGATTCTAGATCTGCGTCAAGAAAAAGTATACAATTTTTGAAACTGAATTTACAAAAGAGATAAGAAATTAAAATATTGGGTTTCAACAACAACATACACAAAACAATCAAGGAAAGTATCTGGGAATTGTATCTTCTATTGCTTTTTGAGAGTTCTACAAACGAGCAATACATTCAAAATATTGTAATTGAAAAAAAAAAAAAAAAAAAAAAAAAAAGATTGAATGGAAGATTAAAAATTTATTATACAACCCTAACCTGATGAATCTGTGATGTTTGATGCTCTTCATTGAATATTAGTTGAGGTTTGAAGATGGAACTTGCCATCTCCTCACGAAGAACGGTCGGGGCCCGAGGCCGAGGGTGTCTCAACTTTGTAAATCCCTAATGCTGTAAAACAAGATTTTATATGAGGACAGGTAGAGCTGGCAAAACAGACCCGACCCGCCGGGGACATGAAATCAAACCCGCTTTTTGGTGAGTTCAGATCTGCATTTATCAACCCGGAAAATTCGGGTTAGGTTTGGACAGGGCATAATGTTAAATTTTGGATCGGATATACCCACATAAAAAATATATATATTGTGTTTTATATGTGAAACCTGATACGATCTTTTGCCACCTCTAAACGGGATTAGATTGTGACTAAACTCAAGAAGACCTATATGGACATACGTGCATAAGATTTCTACCCGTCAACTCATACCAACTAACACCCGCCATGTGGCAGGTGCTTGTGCTATGTACAATGTAATATTATTTGTCTTTAGTCCAACGGTCCTACCAACCTTAAACCAAATTTGATCGCATGGTTTGATCAAAATTAGACCGGTCTAACTTGATTTGACCGTTACTTGGATTAAATTAGTTTTGATTAATTGTTGCACCTACATAAATTATTTTGTCCTACTTACAGTTTTACCCTTAATAAAGCCTTGCATTGATTCTGTAAATTCTCATATCCTAATCCAATCCCTCTAAACTAAATTGTAGGACATTTGAAACATAATTTCACCTCTTGGGGATCTACCCATGTAGGATCTTTGAAATTGCCAATTTAGACATACCTTGGAACTCTCCGACCGGTTTCATAAAAAGACTTTCATTACATCCGATCTCCGCATTGACCATGACTACTTGCAAATATATTGCACAACCCTTATAGACCATTTAAGCTTGGTGAACTAATGCATGTACCCTTTGAACTTTGTAAACATTCTCGTACGTATACCCACATCGGAAAAATGAAGAAACCATTGAGAGAAATACTTCCATATAATGCAAGCCCTTCCACTATACACTTCTAATGTGTAACAGTGATTGCTATAGTAATTGTTATTAGCTATTGAGTAAAAAATGTGTAACTTACGGTAGATGAAAAGGCATTGCATGAGAGCTCTCTAAATTGTTCAACTTGATGAGGTGACAACTTCTATTGCATTCTCACCAAGTTTAACACATATATGTGTGGATTTCCCATATCTCATAAATAATATACTCTCTTCATCCCAAAATAAGTGTCCTATTTATCTAAAAATTTTGTCCCAAAATGAGTGTTTTGTTTCTATTTATAGGTTATTATATTATTGTTTTTCCCATATTACCCTTATCACTTATGCACATGGGCAAATCTGCACATGTGGTGTAGTAGAGAAAGTGAAAGTTATATTGAAAACCCATTAAATTATCTTATAATTCTTAATTTTTGCAAAAAGAAAAAATGGAAACACGATACTCATTTTGAGACGGATGGAGTATATGATATCAACTTTATTTTCCATGGAGTAAACACCTTGGCTAGCTAGGTCTTAACAATTGCGTGGTCTTCCTTCCAATTCCCATGCTCTCAATGCTTACATCGCCACACCTAACACTTCACTCATCCACATGCATATATTACCATCTTAACACCTTGCTTCATAGCAGTATATATCATGATCACTTCCAATATTCTGCAACTCCAATTAAGTCCATCAATTTGCAGACTCCACAACAACTGGTTGGGCATGGCGATGGTGATGGGGTTGGAGAGGGTGGTGACGAAGCTCAAGTCCAAATTGAGGTGGTTGAAGATCAAGAAACCCTACGATAAGATTGAGAAAAGCGACAGCATGAGAGTTGAAATAAGAAGCAGGAAAGCTCGGAAGCTCATCGACGAAACCATCAAGATTGCCGATTCGCCCACCAAAAAGACTTACGCTTTTTAATGAAAATATATGTACGTTGTCATGGAGTATACAATAAGTCATTTATGATTGACGGTTGTAACATGCATTGTGAGTCGTATTTGCATTTTTATATTACATGTTCACTCACATATATGTATTTATTATAATTTTAAGGTAAGATAAGTACGAGTACTATATAAATATAAACAAATTTCAATATCACTATTTTGTGATTTCGAATTGGGGTTTGTAATTTAAGGTTGTTGCAATTTGTGTTTTCAAAAGGGTCGTTTTAGTTAGAGTTAGTAAAGAGTGGTCGACCAATTATTGCAATTTCTCATGTTAAAAAATTTGCAGTCATATGCATGATTATTTATCGATGATTACAAAACGATATCGTAAATTAACATATCCATCTAATTAACTTTCATCAAATTAAAGCCGTAACATTTTTAAGTTGTTGAATTTTTCAAAGCAACACAATCCAATGCAAAGATTAAGGTGTCGCTAACAAAATCTACTATGAGCAAAATGCTTAAATTCTCCGACCCAAGTTTTGCTGCATGGTTTTGTGCAGACATGCATGTTTTGCAATCAAAACACAACTCATTCTCATCTTCACTCCATTTTTGGAAATCCAATTCTTCTATCGATATTACATGTACGAGGAGGCCTGCAACAACTAGACTGTAACAAAAAAACAAAAAACAAAAAAAAACATGTAACCATTAGATAAAACAAAATTGGAATAAAGTGTTTGGAATCTTAGCCATAAATTAATGGTTGATCATGAGACTTTCAGTCAAGAGACAAACAAAATAATCAGGGTGGGGTGCGCCGCACCCACAAGTACATTATATATAGCGGATATGAGTGTTAATTGATGATATATCATTGCCTCATTCGTCATCTAAAATTTGATTTTTCATTGGAATAATATAGATAATTAACAAGTGATTTTTTTCTTCTTGCATGCCCATTTCAACTGAGTTTTGCTTTTAATCTGTTTTGATTATTATTATTTGATCACTTTTGTTTAAGATTTTGATGCAAAATTGAGAATATAATTACACACACACATATATACTACCTCCATCTAAAAATAAGTGTCCTACTTTCTATTTTGAGAAAATCCTTTCTATTTTGAGAAAATTAGAGAGAAGTTAATTAGTTAGTATGACATGTTTACTATTATATTCTCATGATCATGTGTTGAGAGATCCTAACTAACTTTTTATAAGAATATTAT
>JAYMTH010000277.1:0-23730 GCA_036897465.1 Pelargonium australe
ATGGAGAAGAAGAACAGTTAGGGGTAGTTAGGTCATTTCACAATTTAACGGACAAAATTTGGACGGAAAGAGCTGAGATAAAGTTTGGGGCACTGAAAAGTTACAAAACAAACATTAGGAGTAGTTATTGCAAAAGATGTCAAGTATAGGGCACTAAACTGCAATTACTCCATTGGTTAAATACAACAACTACACATACCAATTCTATTATTGGAGATAAAACTGAACATTAAGTTATTAATGTTGAAGCACTCAAGCACATGCATAGATTTGGTAATCGACCATTGTGTGTATATGCCATATTTTTCCTCACGCAAGCCCTCTTGTTTATTATTGCATATGTGGGTACCAAAACTCTTGTACTTTAATTTATTCATTTCTATTTTCTGTCTTGTATCATTTTCATGTTTGATGGTACATTGCTATCCTCTTTAGAAACTAGAAGCAAAAGCATTTTGCTGAAATACAGTGCATGCGGTAACGGATCTCGTACGTGAATTAAAAATAGAGACAAAAAAGATAAGTCACTAAATCTAAATCACTGCTCTTTCCGAACAAAAGAGATGTCGGTTTCCAGCGCCTCAAGCTCATACATCGGTCATTGGGAAAAAACCCATATAACCCGAGTAATCGAGCCTTCAAACTAAGTCTTAATTACATGAGTTACCCATGCAATAATATAAGAGGTTGTTGAGATGTACAATAGGAGTAGCTGTTTCCTATAACCCAAAACTCCACCCTGCTCGACTCAGTGGTAGTTGAACCCATGATCTTATACTAAGTAGTATGTGTCTTGGTCACTAAGTCATCTCTTAGGAGACAGGTTTTACTGTTTTAGTAGTGTATAAAGAAAAAGTGAAATAGTAGCAAGGGAATATAAATAAAATCCCTAGACTAAAATTTGACTAGTGGTTGACTATTTAAGTGTTTCAATAGATTTGCTATTGGGCTTTCAGTTCTAAGTTTAAAGGTGGCCTTTTAGGCTTGAGACCCAGTAAATATCATCAGGCTTATGGCCCAACTTGATTAGGCTTAAGGTCATGTATGGCATTTATACATCAATTCTAACCATTTCATTTGAGAGTACATTTTCAGAAAGTTTTTTTTTTTATCAGCAATGAGACATATATTCATAATCTCGAACTTGAAACCTTAGAGAAAATCCACAAAGTCGTATAGTATATATACCAGTTGTGCCCAAAGCTCATTTCATCATAGCCATCCAACCAATAGAGCAGCTCCTATCAGTAAAACAACCAGCAACTTTGTAATCCACACACAATCTGCTACTCCACTTATTGATCCTACATGTTCACAACACATAAACAAATTTTCATATATCAATAAAAATTAAGAACAAAAAGAAGAAGACTATATATATATATATATATATGTGTGTGTATGTATATTTACCGTTGGTGGAATCGGAAGGAGGTGGAGGTGGAGGTGAAGTTGCAGGATCTGGAAAATACCCAGGAGGGATGAGTGGAGAAGACACACCAATCCCAAGCCCATTACAATCTTCTCCCATAAAACCTGAACACACAAACCTTACCTCAACGCTCACAATAATATATACTCCCTCCGTCTCAAAATGAGTATTTCACGTACATTTCTCACAACTATTGATTATTACGTACATTCGTTCAAACACGACATGCTCTTCGAGTTCAACAAATTAGAAGATCCGGCGTAGCAGTTGCAGGCAGTAGCGGATCCATTTCTCGAGCAAGCTCCATTTCCACACCAAGTATAGCTGCAGGCTGCACCAACAAAAAATAAACTTTTTTCAAACACCACCTAACGAAAACAGTAATTGCATAATCGAAAACTAGCTATGGAGATTGAAGAGTACGATCGAATAAGTTAAACACTGGAGGAGGCGGAGGAGGGGATGTTAGAGAACTCGTCCCGCATCGATAATTGATTGAACCTGTTCATTTTAACACAGAAATTCAAGTTTATGGTATATAATTTGAATCGAAACACGAAAAGGTTGGTGAAATCGACGCACAGTTAGGGACGGTGCAGGTTGGGAAGGTCAAGAAACCAACAACAGGCTTGTTCCAACCAGGCTTGCACTCGCATTCGAAGCCGAGTGCAGTAACTGCAGCCATGCAAGTTCCTTGTCCGCAATTTACCATTTCGCACACTGAGCCTACAAATTGTGCGTTAACTGGAGCTATGATCAGAGGAAAGAGAAGAAGAAAGTTGAGATAATACGCAGAAAGATTCATTTTGGAGCTACACAAATGTTTTGTTTTGTTTGTTAAATTGTTAGGTTTAGTGAGACAAGATTTGGAGAGATATATGGTTAGATATGGAGAGTTTAGAGAGGTCCAAGGGGATGGTGTGGTGTGGCCAACTCCTATATTCTTTAAAATGAATTGTATGTGACACATGCAATTCTTTGGGTGTTGTTTAATTTGCATTAATATTGCCATTGGAGTTTTAACAAATCTATGGTATGAAGGTATATACTACTAAATATTATGTGGAATTATGGAAACTCATCTAGAGAGAGGGACCAAGCACTCTCTGCCCACCATTTTATAAATGTTCGTTCTAATAGAGTATCTCAAATAGCTTTTATGCGGTGGTAATGGTTCCGCGTCACGAGGTTTTGTTGTCACGACAATGAATCGAAAGTGAGATCTTTTGCGAGATTGTAAGGCTACACGACAACGGTGGGAACCGTGGCATGAAATTTTTTTTGTCGCAATAATGGGCAGGGCACAAGGCTTGTAGAGCTTTTTGGAGTCCTCACACCGAGGCCGCAAAATGAGGATGCATAGCCACAACAATGGGCTAAGCAATTCACGCCTACAATGAGGCCGCGACAATGGGCTGAGCAAAAAGTTTGTGAGAGCTCCTTGAAACTTTACATTCGTGACAAGAGGATGAACACGAATGTTTTAGAGAACTCGTTCGAAGAATTTTGTTGACGCTCGGCTTGAGACTCTCAAACGCTTTGTTATTGGAGTAAAGCTCCTTAAGACTTTCAAGTGTTTCTTAATTAGCATAGAGTATCATCCCACTACCAAAGATTTTGTAATCGATGGAGAGCTCCATATGAGTCTTAGAAACTTTGTATTCGGTGGAAATTTTTGCCTTTGGAAAGGTAGCTGACTTGTTAGAGGATCCCTTTTAGCGGTTGGAGTAGCTTACTACTTTCAATTTTATATCGGTAGATAAAAGTTTTATTTCACTCGCTCGTCACATGCTGACTTATAATTTTCAAGATAGCATAAGTAAATAGTCTACATCTGTGTGTCCAAACAGATCCTTTGTGGGAACGTTTTCTTTTTCGGCCGAAACATTGCAAAGCTCCCCGGAACTAAAATTCACAATAAACACTAAACAGGCATATATTGTTAGGTTTTCAAACACTTCAACCGCACAAACACAACCGCTCAAAAATGGAGGGCTTTGCTGATACAGAGGCAATGATAGAAACCCTAAGAACCAGAGGATGGTCCTTTTCGGACCTCGAACAAATCAAAGCCATGATCGCCATCCAATCCGCCATGGCCGATGACGGCACGTTCACGGCTGATTCCGTCGAACAAGAGCTCGTCAACATGGACCTCAGATCCATCGGAGCCAAATCCTTGCCGGACCCAACTCTCTTCCGCAAGTCCACTTCTCTTCTCGGCCCCAAAGTTCTTCAGGTAATCTCATTCGCCCTCTTTTCCTGAATTTTCTTAGGTCTGTCTGTTTGGCTGCTGAGAAAGAGCACGGAATTTGAATTTCCCTCTTTCCCATCGCCAAAGAAACAATAATTCATATTTTGCACTTATCAAATTTGATTTGTCAGATATCTTCAGTGAGAGACATATCTAGAAACAGCATAGAGCGGTTATCGGGGAGTTCGAGCAGCCGGCGTCTTTTGCGTTTTGGTCTCACTGATGGGCACAGCGAGATAACTGCTGTGGAGTTCTCTCATATACCGTCTATACCTGATAATGTGGTTCCGGGTACTAAGGTATTTCAATTTTGTTCAGCTTGCTACTTCATTTGTTTGCTTAAAATTCATTCACCAGAACAGAGAACCTGTTGGTTTCATACATTTGCTTTGCTTTCATGTCAGTGGCCAATAAAATATTTCTTATGTTTCTATAAGAGGAGGAACAGAAGGATTTGGATGATGCCAGTTTGTCACTTAAACCTAGAGGAATAGAACATCAACTTTATATTAAACTGTCAAGGAATGAGAGGATTTAACTGAAAATGTAGACTGAATCTTGTTGAGTCCAAAGAAATTGCAGACAGATTGCGAACACCCTAGAGACCGATTATTGTGGTATGAGCCTCTAACTTGGATGATAAAGTGGTTAGTCAATATTGCAGACACAGGAAACAAGCGGTCTAGGACTTTTGAAGATATCCAGAGTTCTAGTGTTGAGGCTAAAACTTAGATTTCATCATCATTTTGATGGAATTTGTTGTCAAGGGATTGGATGCTGAATTCCAGTAATAGTTTCATGTAATTTTCTGAATCCTTGGGGGAGTAATGGGTTTGAGTCTGTGCTTGCCTCTCCAATCAGGGCTTGAATTTGATTTTTGTGTTACATTTTAATTGCAGATTGCCTAGTTTAGTTGTAAACTGGTTTGAAGTTGTCAAACATGTTCACTGTAGTACTTTTCACATATGAAATCTATTATCTGACGTGACTCGTGAGGTGTTATATGTTTACTGCAAATAAAGCCATCTAAAGAAATTACTCTAGTGTCCTTGCTTAGGATTTTTAATCTTCTGCAAGTTAGCCGTTCTGATATTTCTCATCATCAATTCCACTTAGCGTACAGAACTTGTTTTCTATACTGCCTTACTTTTGTCTAGTGATACCCAATGAGCTGATATGCATTGTGACAACAAAAATCTTGTTTAATTTTGGTTACCGTGTTTTATTAGTTATTGTTAAATTCACCAAGTATACCGAACAAGTTTCTTGTGCATATCTGAATACTTCGTCTGCTTTATTATAATCTCTCACTGTTTTCCCTTTTTGTTTCTTTTTTGTGGCAGGTTCGTCTTGAAAACAAAGCTGCAATACATAGTGGCATAGTTTGTTTGAATTCTAAAGTGATAACTATATTAGGAGGTGTTGTTCAATCACTTTATGAAGAATGGCAGATGAACCAAAAATATTCAGGTTTTGCTCGCTCTTTAAGAATACCACAGGATGGTGATAATGGCGGTCCTCCCCAATTTGAGAAATTGCAAATTGGGCCACCCTCTCGTCGGCTTGCCCCGCAAGGCAGAAATTCTCGTCAGTGCTCCAACACTTTCTCTAACTCGGTTTGCTTTTTGGTTCTATTATGGTACTTAGTTACAGGAAATTGTCGTTATATTGTATATGTTTCTCTACTATCATTTTTGTATTTTGATGCTTCATTAAATCTAGTATCAATATACTTAAGGCACACAATATACATGGTTAGACTCAACTTTTTTTTTTTTTTGTTATGGCAATATAGTTATTAGCATTTGAAAAGTTTAATAGCTTCTCAGTTTTGAGGTTATTATTTAATGTAAATGTTAAAATAGGTCCCCTCGGGGATGACTTAATGATTCAAGACACATCTCTCTTGGTGACAAGGATTTATTAAGGCAAAAAGAAAATTTTCTACTGCTTGGTCTCTGCAGTGTCCTTAGATTTGTGTAGGTGCTTACTGCTTACATTGATCACGTTTTTATGATTTTACTTTTATGTATGTGCTCAGTCACTTCCTGGATAGTAATGTCTTTTGGTTGTACTAGTTACATGGGTGGAAAATAGAGTACTTCTAGAAACAGTCTATATGAGGCATGATGAATGACATTGCTCATTTAGATTTCTGAATTTTAGGACAATTTTTTTGAATAGATTCTAGGGATTTATTCAGGTGGCACGGAAAGTTTTGTTGAATACAAAATGGCTTCATATTTTTGACTGCTTGGTCTTAGTTTATATGATGCATCACCTCCTCGCTATTACTTTTGATTGCTTGATTAATAGGTTGTAATAATTAGCTGCATATATAGAACAGACTTTACATGTAGAATAGTGAATATAACAGATTGCCTAGTGTATTATATAAAATTAGAAGGAAAACAGTCCTATATGATTTTTATGTGCAAATATATTTTGCTGAGTTTTTCTCCTCTATCTGTGTAACTCACTTATAAAAGGGTGGTTTGCAGATAATTTGGAACCATCCTCCAAAAGCAATGCTGGCCTTGGTTCTAAGGAATCTGTGCCTAATAATGAAGTTAGGCCGACTGGAAAACAGTGGAAATCTGATTCTAGAGCAGACCATAGTTCGAATAAAGCTCCTCAAGCGCAAATGACTGAAGAAAAGCCAAGTAGCTCTGAACGACCAAAAGAAGGTGCAAATTCATTTATAATATGTGTTAAATCTTATATAGCTCATATAGAACATCTGTTTTATATTTATCTAATGTGAGACTTTATCAATCACTCTAACAATATTGTTATGCTGATTTAGATACTTATTTACCTCTTGCAGTAGCTGAAGCAGCTCCTGTGCAAAATCAAGCAGCTTCACAAAAACTCCTCCAGAAAATGAATCAATCAAACAATGACCGATATTCTAGAGGTAGAAGACCAAGGGGGAAAGGGAGGCAAGAAGAGCAACAAGTTTTTACTCTGGATGAATATGAAAAGAGAAAAGCGGGGGGTCAACCGCTTGTTATAAATGAGCTTCCAGACACCAGACAAGACGAGGATCTTGCATGGAGGCTACAAAACCAATTTGATTTAGAAGATTCTCATTCGCACGTGAGAATCCTTGCATCTATTATCATTGTCATCCGTCATTTTCACGCTCTGTCTGATGATGCCTCTTTTTCAGGCACAGAGAAGTCAACCCGGGGGAGAAGCAGAGAATATAAGAATGAGTATGTTCAGTTATGAAAGAGGCAACGATATGGGTGATGGTGGCGGTACAGGCTATGGAGGGCGAGGTAGGGGGAGGGGAAGAGGACGGGGGCGAGGAAGAGGGAGGGGAAGAGGAAGATCATATCATTAGCAAATTTTATGTGTGCTTTGTATTTTCTGGGTCGATTTATTTTTCATGTCCCCATATTCCATATTCGATTCCCTTGTAACCAACCTTTTGCCTAACTTCAGTTCCTCTCATGTAACGTGACCATCGATAATTCCATTTGTAGTGGTCGCTAGGCCTAGAGGCCGGCCGGTAGATGAAAGGAAATTTATGTTTTTGAGCTCATTCGATTATGGCTAAAGAAATTGTTGATGAAAAAAATTGAAATTTGTATCTACTGTCCCACAAAATAAATACGAAAGCTGTAGACTTTAAAAAAAAAAAATCCTCACAACAAAACGATAAGGACCAATCTATATGTTACTTGTCACTACTAATTTATGAACCAGTGAGATGAGAAGTAAATAAAGAAAAGAAATAAAGTGAAGGACCAGACTATTTCACATTTTCACCTAACCTCGTCTCGGACTCTTGACACTGCCTGATACAAAACACCAGACCTCTCCTTCTTCTCCATCGTCGCTGTCAACAATGGAAAATATGTTGATCCGACCAATAATCGCATCGCTAGTTGCTTCGATTATCGCTTTCCGAGCTTACAGGAAAAAATCTCTCAACTTCTCCGGAGCTATTGCCGGTTTCATTGTCATGGCCATCCACATTGCCGTCGGCTACAGGTCTTCATTTTATCACTCTACTCTGCTTCCACTTGGAATCCTATTATTGAAACTTCAATTTCTGTCTTCTTCTTCTTCGATGAGCAATAAGCAGCAGTTATTTGATTTTAGGTATGGAGCTATGCTGCTTGTTTTCTTTATGACTTCCTCTAAGCTCACTAAGGTTGGCCAGGAGAGGAAGCGCCTTGTTGACGCTGATTTCAAGGAAGGCGGCCAAAGAAATTGGTACTCACCAATTCTCGCATCTTTTAAGCATCTGATGTTTTAACAGTAGAGAGTTTAATTTCCAAGTGTTTTTAGTAGTATTATTGAAGGCATGCTTTTGGTTACTTCCTGATTTTGATGGCATGAGATCATATTGGTGTGCACTGTTTCTAGTCTTATTTGATTGTTGGCTTTATGTTTAAACTTACTAGATACAACATTAACAAGCTATGTGTGATGCAAATTTCGTTAGATTCTTTCAGGATTCATATGCTGTATTAGTTAGTTGACTGGGGCATTTGCTCACTACCCAACTGTCCTGTTAAATTCTTGAAAAGACGTCACGAATTGATCTGATCTCTCCATAATTACTCCTTATGTCTTTAACAAGTGTTCTGTATTCTTTCTAGAAGGAGAAGTGATTCAGTGTTGGACATTTCCCTATGTACCCCTACATGCATTTGTTGTAACAAACAGTTTGTTACAAACTCTAGAAGGTCTGACTAACTTCTAACATGGATACTATTAGTAATTCGTGTACAACTAATCTCCTAAAAAGTAACGGTGACTCTCATTTTGGAACAATTTTTTTTCTAGAGAAACAAGACCCTCATTTTGGGATAGGAGTACCTGATTATCACCATCACCGATTCACCTCTACCAGTAAATCGCTAAAACCACTAGCCTAACGAAATAAGCCTAACACTGTTCATAAGAATAAGGCTAGCTTAAGTTATAGTGACGCTTTCACAATGCCATAACTTTTCCCATACATAGCTAGCTGCTGTTAGAATGTAAGATTCTAATATTGTAAATTTGCACAGGCTTATTGATTGGATACTCCTTGCTACTTCTTTTTTCATATTCCAGGATACAAGTTCTATCCAATGGTGGCATTGCCACAGTTTTGGTGTTGTGCATATGGAGATTCGCGGGATTGCAGGATACATGTTTGGACTCAAAAGAGTCAGCTCTTCTAACATCTCTTATTGGTGGTATTATTGGTCAGTATTCATGTTGCAATGGAGATACTTGGTCTTCAGAGCTTGGGGTACTTAGTGATGCACAACCTCGATTAATCACAACCTTCAAGGTTGATATCTTTTCCCTTTGATAGTATCCATAGAAGTGTTATATGGGCATGATCTTCCTAACCCTGTTTCATACGCACACGAACACCTTCCAGACTTGTTGCGATGTGAAATGCACTGCCATATAATTCTCTCCCGCTGCTTCTCAGCTTGTCTATTAGAGCTCGGAAGCAGTTATTGACTTATTGTTGTTATTTATCATGCTCATTTTTTCCATCTTTTCTTCCTCATCAAATGGGCCGTGTATAAACACTTCATTAAATTCTTTTGATATTTCCACCTATTTAAAACATTGTTTAAAATCATACCAATACTAACACTGAACTAGACACAACGTAAATGTTTCTAAGAATCTTTTTTTTTTTTCCTCATGTCATATTGAAGAGATGAATTTGAACTCACCATACTGTTTTGCCATATTTTGTGAAACGGTTTTACTTAAGAGTTTAACCTAATTTCCCCTACATTATAGGGCTCACTGTATGAGTTGCTTATTTCCCTGCATTTTTTTCTCTAAACTATTTGTTTGTTGAATTGAGGTAGTCGTCCATCCTACATCTTGGATGATTGTTGTGCTATGATCGGTGATAGCTGATATTCGTATTTCTTAGATATTCTGATAGTGTGCAGACCATAGAAGTTAACTTGTCAACTGCATTATAGATATCAGGAATCTAATTTAATTTTCATGTGGTTATTAGCCTGTTCGGAGGGGTACAAATGGCGGTGTAACTATAGCAGGACTTGTCGCAGCTGCAGC
The DNA here is from genome assembly GCA_036897465.1 of Pelargonium australe. Classification (NCBI taxonomy): domain Eukaryota; kingdom Viridiplantae; phylum Streptophyta; class Magnoliopsida; order Geraniales; family Geraniaceae; genus Pelargonium; species Pelargonium australe. Next base: position 9,744 of record JAYMTH010000277.1, read on the forward strand.
TGCTGGAGGTGTTATCGGACTCACATATGTTCTGCTTGGATTTTTAACAACAAGTTGCACTTATGATTTATTTCTTAAGCAACTAATGGTAATACCTCTGTCTGCACTGGCTGGACTATCTGGCAGTCTGATAGATTCTTTGTTGGGAGCAACTCTACAATTCAGTGGATTTTGCACTGTTCGTAATAAGGTAACTTAAATTCTCTGGTGAATGATTTGACTGGAATAGATAACCACCTCGTCCCAAAATGAGTTTCCATTTTCTTTTTCTTTTCTCTTTTGTTAGAATTAAGGGCGAGTTCGTTAGAGTTAAACTTTCTCCCTTATACCCCATGTGCTCTTGCTGTAAGATACTCAAGACAAACATATGTTAGGGTTATTGCTGCTAATTCATGCATAACTAACCAACCAAAAAAGAAAAGTGGACTCTCATTATGAGGCGGAATGAGTATAGTTTTTAACTGTAGTATTTGTGTACCTCTAGATTTGTTAATTGTGTAATATTCAAAGCATAATGTAGAAATCTTGCGTGTTTGTTTGTAGGTTGTCGAAAAACCTGGACCAACGGTGAAGAGGATTTCAGGTCTTAGCATTCTTGACAACAATGCAGTGAACCTTGTATCGATATTGCTGACCACAATACTGACTTCAACTGTATGCATGTACCTATTCTGAAGCCTAAAATTTGTGGTGTAAAAGTTGGAAGGCTAATAACTGCTACATAATAACATTGTAACAAGTTCACCTAGCCCAAACTTTGCAATTTTTACATGTACCATGATGTATCCCCCATACAGTGATTCTAAACATTTTTAATGTTGCTCATCTTTTGACAAATGGAAATCAATTTGGATTTAGAACATTAAAACAAAACTTCACTTTCAGATGGCAAATTCTGGACATGTGCATGATATTGATTTTCTTTGCTCTCAACATCACTGAAATAAATGTCAGCACGAGATGCTTTCGTGACAGGTAAAACATGTTGAATGAGTTCGCAAATATGCACTTCTTTTAGCAGATAAGTGAGCTGGCATGGCCTAGCTGAGCTGTTTACACTCTTTAACTGTAATTTATATATACACTTGCTATGACGGATTTATCCTTGTGATTGGTTGAATTTCACTACCGTTGCTGGACTGTATCTCTCAGGTTTAAACTTGAAAGCTGTGGAGGAGTTTTCAAGAGAACATCATTCATATTACTAAGACATGACATTGTGAGCAATCTCGGGCAAGCATGCTCTGATTCTCTTCTCATGTAATGACTCAATGCGCATAATCTTCAGGTGAGCTTTGTATCTCTTCAATCATGTTTTTGTTGTTGTTGTTGGTTTTCATTTTGCAGATAAGATCAGATACAGGAAAAAAGGCAGAATCATTAAGCATATTTATACATAGAATAGTTGAAACACTTTATTTACTGATGATTAACAATTGAATACAGTGGCCACCCTCTTTTACAGGCTTAAAAATACAATTATTGGAATGGTGGTTGATGAAGGATATGGAATCTGAATCTCCCACTCGGGTTTGGCATCTTCTCAAGTACAGCAACAGCAAAGGCACTCCAAGCAGCACTCGCAAGTCTCGACACAGCAGAAACAGCATAACATGGTGAACAAACTGCATTATCAACAGACAACAAAAGGTTCATTTCATACTCCCAACTCTTTCTCATCATTCAGCTTTCAAATTCAATGTATGTAGCAAAAAGCACTAAGAAAAATGGGCCATGCATGTATATTATGAATAGTGATCTTCTGATCTTAGAATAAAAAACAAACCATGCATAAAGACAGCCTTTCTCGTCGCGGCGTTTCTGAATATGATCAAAGTATGACATTTCTTGACTATCTGGTGGATCCATACTGTCTTTCTCTTTGCAACCTATAAACAATTAGTGAAACAAAAAGAAGCTATAAACATATATATCATCAAGTGAAGCTGAATAGTTGATGAAAGTACAAATAAATAAAATAAAGATAGTACTGGACAGATAATGTATAATATATCTACAGACCTGGAAATGTGAAGCTGGTTGTTTGGTTCTTCAGTATTGTTTGTTCACCATTTATGCAGTTTGAGATGGCTATAGCTAAAATGCATATTGATATTGATATTGATATATAGGTGGTGGTACCTACCAAACTCCATATTATCTCTTGTAATTAATTTCTTTTTTCTATATTTATTGTTTGTTCGGTCCATTTCACTCTCAACTGTCGGTGGACAGCTGTGCCTTTATGATTAGGCACTCCTATTTCCATACCTTATCTTTATTGGCACTAACTCACTTGTGTGTGTGTTTTTTCCACATCGTCATCTTCGTCAGAGCATCGTCGGAGATGCTAAGAGAGGCTCGAAAATTACGAGTAAGAGTATTGTGCCACTTAATGCTAAGCTTCATTATTTCATATTCTCTATTATTTGCATAGTAGGTGTTAAAGCAGCAAACGATGAAGTGTCACATTCTCTCTCTTCCTTACCACCTCTCATTCAACAATATGAACACATTTTTCATGCTTATTGGAGGGCGTTTAAGTAAGAGTAAATGTGACATTTTCTTAGCTTTAAATGTGACATTTTTAATTGACATTAAGAGTTACGCGTTTTAAAAGTACCGCATTAAAAAGATTGAAATCACCAATAGTCAACTATATACAATCAGTTAAGAACTAAGTTTTTTGTAACTTATGAGTTGAAAACAAAACAAACAATGCATGTTTATGACGAAATCTGTCTAGTCAGACAACTAGTTTAGTCGTACTTATGCAATTTGAATTCATAAAATATGTGGGCCATGTTTTAAGTCAACGTTGAGTTGAGTTAAATCAGTTGTTTCAGTAAAAAAAAAAAAAGAGAAGAAAATAGTGCACTTTATTAAAAAAGTTTCGACAATATTTTTCTTAATTCCTTGTTATTCTACTCTAATGCCTACACCGGATATAACATTTGGTCAATATTTGTGTAGAATTGTGAAGAACAAATTATCTTAAGATCATTTTTTTATCGGTAACATGATATCATACTCGTAATAACAATGTTTCTCACTCCTCATAGGGAGTGTCACCTTAAACCCCACCCCATATGAACTTGAGATCTCAGAAAGAATTCAAAGTGTATTAACCACTTAGCTCAACACATTGATGCATAAAATATTGCTTAATAAACAGAAGTAATGTGGATATGAGAAGGCCATAATCTTCACCAAAAACAAAATAACAAAATGTAATGGATAAAAATAAAGGCTAAAACAGATAGCCCATGCATATACTTAAGAAATATAGGTGTACAGTACATACATATTTGGCATATAAAAAGGGCTGTTGTGACCCTAACACCATGCACTGCAATGCATCACCACTCATAATAATACAACGTCCACTTTTTTTTTTTTTTTTTTATAAACAATACAACATCCACTTAATATCTTATACCACATATACAAACAATATTGGCATTCCAAACTTGGCAACAGCAAAAAATAGAACCAAGATTTACTACTACATGCAATGCAATCACATCTGCTACTATAATTTATGTTTGATCCATCACTTCTCAGATTATGTTACTCCCAGCATTTAGCAGGCAACAGAGCATGTGGCAGCGGCAGGTTTTACTGGAATTAGAATACTACTAGGCAGTGGCGCCGCCACTGACTGAAGACCAGCTGCACTTTTTTCCATCCGCTCCCACGTCAGTTTCCGCTTCTCAGCCACCATGTTTAGCCTTAGATCTTCTTCTTCCAACTTATGTTGGCAGGCTACTGCCAACTCTTCATCCATCTCGCTGATCATCTTCCGCGTATTATGTGTCAGGTTCAGCACTGCTTGGTTCCAGTGATTCTTGGCGTTCCGCTCAAGAGCTGAGACTAGAATTGGCACGATCACCTGCCGGTTGTGTGTAATCAGATTGAGGATGTGCTCGTTGTTCAACATCAAGTGTGCTCGTTCAGCCACCTGAAAATAATCAGGGAAGAAACTAGAGGAAATTAACTTCAGCATTTGTATTACACAGTAGCCTATAACAATCTAATTGACTAATTCATCATCGTGAACTTCCTTGCCATTGGCATTCAGCCACTCGAATCAGTGGCTAAAGTGTTCTTTTATAGATTATTCAAGCTAATAGATTTGTATACTCGAATGCTAACAAGATTTCAACACATCCATCGCATTTCATGGGACAACCAAACAAGCCCTTAGTTGTGGTACAGTAAGAAGCACTTTCAATCATGTATTGGAGGCTCGGGATTTTCTCTACTCTACGATATACATCAATCCCTAGTAGCACTCTCCAAATCTTTAAGATGAATCCAACACGCAGAAAAAGGTTCTTCATCACATATGTGAGTCACCATAATCATATACGGGTGGTAGCTAGAAGTTCATTTGAGTAAAAAGCGCGGAAAAATCGCATGATGAAAGTAGACACTCAAAATGATTGGTATCATACAGAACCCTTACTTGACCAAAGACATTACTCTAAAAGACCGACAAATATATTATCGGAAGTAGTCTCTTTTGCCAACAACCATTCAAGTACTAAACAGTATCAACATAAAAAAAATCAAGTACCTGGTAATGGGAGCTATTGAGGCAGCATCCTATGCGCCGGAAAAGTAGGACCATGATGCTTTGAAATTCCGCCATACTAGTCAGCTCCAAAACCTCTTCCAACTCACTTAAAAACATCAACTCTTTCTGACTGTTAGTTATTGGCCAGTATTTCAATAGCCCCCTCATCACAGAACCAGACAACTTTGGATCTTTATCTATGAACTGTACAACACAATATGTCAATTGTTGATGATAGATAGCCGCTGATTTTGGTTTGTGGAGCGGAATCAGAGCTTTCCATAAAAATATCTTGTGCTCTTCTTTTAGAGGCAAGGCGAACCCACTAATTACACTACCAAATATCTCCAACAGCTCAGCAATTCCATTGTGTTTTTCTGTTTCAAAAACAAAACGATAGATGATATTGCTAACAGCTTTTCGGATAAAAGGCCTGTGCACCATAAACTTCCCATAAATCCTATGCAGAATTGTTTTCAAACAGTCTCCTTCCCTCGGGTCCTCAGAATCAAAGAGCTCAAGCAATCTCAAAACAAAAGAATGATCAACATACTTCTTTGCCACTTTTGCATCAACAGAACCATAACTAATAAACCGGAGGAGCAGATCGTACACAATTTGCAAATGGGACCAACCAGGGTCAAACATTGGCTCATCATCCTCTGTCTCACCACCACAATTAGAGCGAAATTTGGGTGGGAAAGCCCTAAACATGTTAACTGCACACATTTTACACATTGCAGCTATTGCTGGTTCTGAAAACTTAGCAGAACCAGAAGATACAAAATCAACAAGATCTATCAATGTCTGGCGCTTAAGATCTTGCTCGACAGTGTTCTTATCTGGATCGCTGAGATCAAAAACCTCACAGCAAAAGTTCAACTTACTGACAAATAGGCTCTGCTTCTGCGGGTTGGAAACATCTTTAAAAGACAGATGGGGATCTATTGCTTCCACTCCAGCCGTGATGCTTGATGGGAAAACTGCTGAAGACACCCGTTTAACCACATTCAGTCGGCTTGTAAGCGTGCTGGCAATGTTAGTACATTGGATTGCATTGCCCGAGTTGGGAGAAACATTACTAGAATCACGTCCAGACTCAGCAGAGTCAGATTTGTCAGGTTTTGGTAACTTCCTGGGAAGTTTGCTAAGAATTTGCTTAAGCATGTTGGCGGTGCTGCTATGTCCAGCGACAGATCACCTAAACCAAGGTAATAATGATGAGTCAATATATAAAAATCAAGAAAAGAGAAAGCCAAAAGGAGAGAGAAAGAGGGTGCTACAATTCTCTGTGTTTCTATTTTTTTCCCAGATCAGTATTGGTTACACGTCAGAAAGGAAACACAGCCTAGATATGATAGAACTAACCAAATCAGCAAGCACAACATCCACAAACAATGATCAAGCAACATCAAATCAATTTCTCGTGACAGTAAATCATCTTAAGAAGCAGCGATACATCACAAAAACTCTTGATAGCAGACTACAACATTTGCATACATTGGTCCACAAAATGCAACCAGTTACATAAATTATGCTAAACTGGAAAAGGGGTCAAAAGTGACACCTGATGCCCATGGCATTCAAAGAGCAAAGAAATCCAAGTGAATCCAACAAAATTGAACAGAGAAATGATAATATGACATAGGATGACAAAAAATTTCTATAACTCGGTTGTGCATTTGGACGACATGAATTCAGGAAACTTTATTTCAAAACCCCCAACTAAACTTTGTCAAATTGGCAACCAAGTATCAGGGCAATGTTGACAAGGACGTCACAACTGATGAAATGACTGCGGAGAAGTCATTTTCTGAAAACAAATGACAGGTTTCAGTTATAAAATGCATTCACCTAATCTTCTCTAAATTGTTTGATTATATAGCTCAGTTGTCTTGCAATCAAAATTTTCAGATCAACTACCAAGATATTTGCTTTACTAGCTTTGGTTTTTAACCAGACACATTAAACCTAAGCCTGAGAGAAATGAAGAACAGTGAAGCAGAAAATTGCTCAGCTTGCCATATAGTGGTGCTAGAATTCGTAATGCCCATACCCAATGAACAAGGAACCCAGATCAAGATCAGAGCAAGCTACACGATGCATAGAAAAATAATAAATAAATAAAATGTCAAAATCAAACTAATAGATGGGTTGGAAGTCATAGCAGCAAAAATGGCTAATTGCATCTCAGATCTGAGACCCAGATGGGAAAAATATCAAATTTACCAAAGATCCCCCACAATCCCAAGCACACGAGGTCAACAGACAAAACCCAGATCATCGTCTTCACCTAAAAGCACTCAGTTCAGAAAAAGCTATAACCTTGACAACATACATTACAGTTTTGCAGCTACCACAATTCACAACTAATGAAACCCAGTACTAAGAAAAGCAAAAAAAAAAGTAGGAAAAGGAGAGAGAAGGTGAAAACCTGAATTAGGTCCTGTTGGGGGCTGGGAAGAGAGAGAAAGTTTAGCAGAGAAGTGAAGTTATGGTCTGAGAAATGGTGTGGAAGAAGCTAGAATAGGAAAGTAAATCACATTGTGGGATTTTGGGGAGAGATTTGGTGGAGAATTCATTTCTTGTGTTGTTGGATCTCCATGAAAGATCAATGGCAAGTTTCTCGATTGAAGAGAATAAGCGGTGTGGCATTTTCTGAGAATTGCAGGAACCACCAGTCACCACCAGCAGATGGTAAAGAGAGAAAAAATATAAATTAAATTAAATTAGAAAGTATAATCATTGTTATTATTAAAAAAAATTAAAATTGAGTTGGGTCCCTCACTCACTCTGTTCCCTCTAATTGTGTTTGGAACTAAATAATGCAGAATATTCCTCATGCCTGTGTTTCTTTTCTGTTGGATCTACATTTTTGAGTTTCTATTTTATTTTATTTATTTATGAAAAATAATTTTGTTTTCATTCTTATATCTTGTTCCCAACATGAGCTTGCTTAAATGGAATCATGATGTTCATATTTGAACCAACAAAGAATCAAATCTCAACTGGCAATCACAAAGTTTCAACTCTAAAACCAAACTTCATGCAACTTGGTGAAAAATGAGGATAGAATTTAATAGTACATCATCATCAATGAAGAAAAATAGTTCTTTTATTTATTGGTTATAGTAATTAAAGAAAGAAGTATGATGATGGTGATTTGCATGATGTAGTATAATTTTGTTCCTCATGTTTTGGTGAAAAGGTTAAAACATTGTGTCTTGTTCTCTCATAATTTGGCTTCATCAGTGTGGTTAATTTGCAACCCATTGGTATCTAGAGAGAGTTACGATTAGCACAAAATCGGCATCTTTATAGCATATCACACTTAGATTAGTTCTCGAGTTACTCGAGATCAATTCCATAGCACGAAATCAACACCTTAAAAGCACAGTGTACCCGCGTTTGTCGGTGGAGACATTTTTGTTCGAGGAGTATAAGGAAATCAGTAATCAATGGTACTCTTCACATACTTTTGACTCAATTTTCCTTTACTCTTCAATTTCATAGAGTCCTGTGTTGTGTACTGTGATGTATTGCTTGTTTCTGAAAGAGCAACAGGTGATGAGCGCACAAAAGTGAAAACAATTTACAAAAATTGAAGTTTCTTCATTAACTTGTTATGCTACTACCATTTCAACCTCAAATGTACAGTTCATTTCTCTTTGTTTGCTGTGTCTGGCTATGGCCGGCCGGGCCGGCTCTGGCAATTTGTGCACCAGGGACTTTGAAAGGAAACCTAGTAAACAGGTAATTTTGTAACTGGGACAAAGATAAATGTACAAGTTCTGAGCACAAAAGTCTGTTCATACAAACCAAGAGTTGAGGAAAGAAAACAAAATCTGATTATTCGAGTCCAACAACACACTAGTACATCTCATAAAAACTGAGTAATTACAAGTAGGTTTTGCCAAAAAGAAAACGATTACACGCATCAAACACCAGCTTTGAATCTTATTCATCTGTTCTACTTCTCACTTCCATAAACATTTTCCTAACAAGGAAAGATGGGATTGTGATCTCTGTACATTGTTCGGTCACCTTCTACGTCTCCCTATACTGTAGGGTTGGGTTCTCAACTTGTGATTGCACACCTTGGAGGTGTTCTTGGAGCTGCGTACACACAGGATTTCCGGTTAATAACTTGAATGACTCCACAGTCCACAGAAATATAATCGAAAAATGAAGATGTCAAGAAACAACTTCAAATCTTAGAGGCTTACCTAATCCAACTGCCTCTGAGCTCTTCATAAATCGGATACGCTTGCAAGACTCTTTGAACATTCTGTAATATGTCAAAAACGAAATAAACAGATAAGTCCATTTGGAGATACCATAATTTAAAACAGCCACACAAGTTCACAACTCCCATTAATACATAACGGCTCGAAGTGTTGGAAACTTAATCTTGACAGGCATTATAATTTCCTTGAAATTTCACTATCAATAAGTAGCATGCCTAAGTAGATCAGCAAGATATCTTGTCGAATGACAGCAATGAAAACTCTTCATGTTTATAGATAAAGATAATTTTAGTTAATGGGCTCAAATCACTACATAATATAATACTCAAGCATTACATATTATGACTCAAAATTGTTTCTTTATAGCTCAAGAAGAAACTGAACAAGCAAAAAAACTTGATTAACTTACTTCCAAGGAACATCGCCAACTAACATCCAGTCACCATCCTTGTCTTCATATGTTGGGACATACTCTGTTCCGCTCACTGGATCCACAAGCTTGTTTTGCTCCGAATTATCACCTAAAACCCCAAAAATACCAAACTAAAATGAATTGGACTATATGCAAAACTATATGTTTCATATTTACCTAATTAACCTACAATTGCTTGCACATAAAACAAAGCAAATGAAGAAAATACTAACAGTGGATGGTGAAGCAAGTGAACATTTCCTCCAAAGCCCTCAGTAGATCCTGGTAACTCTTGTACACCTCAAGATCCACCTTGCGTAAATATGGGGCTCCATCTACAGCCACCTTAACATACTTGCAGGAGCTCTCAATAGCTTTTTTCCTAAAGGATCTCACTGGTGGCCACCCAACTACTTTAGGTCACTAATATACCAAACATAAGTTATCATTTATAGCGTATTTGCAACATATCATGTCTATGATTTTATAATAATTAACCTCTCTATTCGGTTGCATTATAATTTTTTTATACTTAAATTGCAATAGAAGCACCATATTTTTCTCTTTTTTTGTTCAGAAATTACATGCTGCTTCAGCTATACCAGAAACAAAAAACTAGCACAAACCAGCTTCAATTCCAAGCTATTAAATAAATAAATAAACAATAAGTTCCACAAAACTTGATTTCATAGCCCTAGAAACTCGAACTCTCCTAAATACAGAATCAAACTGGCACAAATGAACAAAACTAGCATTGTTGCAAAACCTAAAAGTTCAAACCAGCGTAACAGAGAAGAGAATAGAGAAAGACATAGACACTTGCCACTATCGCCGATGAGAAGGAGCTTGATGAGATAGTCGTAATCGGTTCGAGTTCTAGCCGGCGCAGCCTCCATATCTGAGTCGTTTCTGTTGGATTCACCGATCAAACAGAAGAGAACCAGAGATCTACAGCGAAGCTGCTGAGCTGTGACAGAGAATCGAGCAAAACAACGACAATTTCTCAGTAATGTCCTCTTCTGCTCTGTGTCGAGACCTAAGTTGCTCTCTACCTGTAAAGGAAGGTGCTGAGCTGGAATCTTCTGTGTTTGGGTCTATCGAGGAACTATGTAGATTTTCTGACGTGGCTTCACAGAGTGCGTCCTAGTTGTATATTAGGGGAATGTTTTTTTTTACTAACTAGTAGACTATGCAATCAGAGCGTGCCACGTGGTACGTATAGTGAGCGGTTACACTTGTGATTAGAACACAAGTCAATCTTTTTTTTTTATGAAGTCAATTGGAGTCTTATAAATAGCTCTCGTGGATAATTATAATATGCTATATATATTGACTATAAAAAAATAAAAAATAAAAATCTAATTTGAAGTTATAAAATCGATTTAAAGAAGTCTATGACGAACATTGAATTGAGCGTGTAAAATATGCATGTTCATGCGAGGTTGTCCGATGGTCTTGAGTTCGAGCCTCAGAAAATGCAGCTGTCTTAAAACTTAGTAGAGAGAACTTTGCAGCCCTTGAGATCCTACCCGGCTCGAATGAAGATTAGTCTAAATGTAGTAAAACGGCTTAAAGGTGTCTGCAGTTTGCGGACCCGTTCAGAAATCTCATGGTTTAGACCCAGAAAAAATTGATATCTAGTGAAATATCGGTAATTGTAAATGTAAAAGACGTGTATTAAAACGTTCATGGGCTAATATCACTTCTTAACCTAATACATTGTTTTATCACTATAAATCTACAAGTATCTTTTTATATTGTTCAAAGTCTTTACAAGGAGAATTAGTTGAACATTTTGTTTGTAAGTAAAATTTTAACCAATTATACGACAGTTCATCGTTCTTCTAAACATTGGACAGCTACAAATCAAATGCAAATACTCATCTATTAAATTAAGACTGTTACTTGTCAATGCATGATATAAACTCATCTATCAAAATCTCGGGTAATTTACTACAGTTTTATATGTGTCTCAACAATTTAAAGCAGTTCTACTGGCATACTCCTGATCTCAATGCATCTTCCAGAATTGTCTTCGCTTCAGTATTCGGCTCAGCTAGCTCACCAGGGATCTGCAGTGCTATTTTTTGTTAGAAACGAAGAGGAGATAAAAGAACTGGGAGGCACAAGATCGTTCAAGGAACTAACCTTTCCGTACAGGTTTGCCTTTGTAGGAGAAGCCCCAGATGCCAACAGTAGCCTGACAACATCTGCGTGCTCGCCTCTTGCAGCGTGATGAAGAGGCTACAAAAGTAATTTTAGCGGTCATGAACAAAAACTACAGGTTTGAGAAATCAAGCAACTTATTAATCTAGAAGCAGATCGCATCTTAATAGGTCGTTTTGACTTTTGAGCGCATCCTAACAAGAAAGAGACCACAATGGCATAATGCAATACTTTTTGTCCCACAAGACATGATATTGATTTGGTGCTCCAAATATATTATAAGGTCTCTATATATTACTCACAGTATCGCCCTCTGCATCGACTGAATCCATCATCCTTCTCAAGCATTCCACACTGTTAGCATTGTTAATTAGAAGTTGAACTATCTGAATAAACCCTGCAATATGTGTTGGCATGAATAGGGAAAAAAGTTAAAAATCCTGTCGTGTTGGATGAAAGACATATCAGGCATGAAGAAGTTTGGCAGACAGACTACCTCCTGCACAAGCATCATGCAATGGAATTGCCCCATCTTCGTCCTTGGCCTCCAGGTTAGCCCCTCTTTCCAAGAGTAGCTATATGGGAAAAGATAATACCGTCAGTGACAATAATGACATATGGCTGGTGAGTTAGCGTCAAAGGATGGTGGGAGAAAGATAACCTGAACACAAGGCAGATAGCCATAGAGACAGGCCAGATGGAGCGCTGTGTCTCCGTCTTCCACTGGTTCATCAATGCTACCGATCAAGTTATCTGTACACATTCACAAAAGAGAGAAAGTTTTAGCGGAAAGCTATGGCAGGTGGTCTTTTGGATGGTTATAATTTTTTATTCAATATCACGATCTTCCATATTAAAACTTTAAAAGAGCAACAAAGTAGTTTAGTAAGCTATTCAATATATGTATAAGTGAAAAGCTAAGTATACAGAATAACGTGTTAATAGTATAATCATATCATACGACCAAACCAAAAAAATTGCAAAGTTGCAAATGTCACAGCATACCTCCTACCCCATCAATTTCAAGCTTTCCATTTGAAAATATAATATCAACTTAAAAAGAAAGGAAAACCCCTCAAGATCTATACTTTCTCTACGATACCATTACAGGTATGATCATCTTCCCTATTTTCGTAGGCAAGAGTATTACACTAGATGTAGTTAGGGGCATCATATCTTCTAAGGTCCGATCTCAGTGTAACATCAAATGTCTATAAAAATCTTGCTTTCCATTTCAATAAGTAAGTCATGCATTAATTACCAATGCTATCCTTAGTATAAATTAGTTCAAACCACTTAAGGTTGTTACGACGACAAAGACGAAGGAACATGTGAGAAAAGGTTAAGAACTTGTCATATTATCCCTATTTTTTGCATAAAGAAAAGTGGACGCTCATATTGAGACGGAGGGAGTAATTTGTAACTTCATAGTCAAGAACCAAGGCAAAAATCACAATTATCGTTTCCCGGGTGTTTTTCTTGTCTTATAAACTGTCAGTAATCCATCTCAACTATCTAATACTACACTGTTTAACACATTTTCAGATGCACACTCAAAAACTCGATAGAGACAAACAATCAGCCAAAACATAACCTTCAAAAAGCTCATCAACCAATATGCAAAACAAGAGCATACAGTTCAATAATGAATCAGACAAAAGCTCTCTTAAATCCACACGAAAATTGAAATGAAATAGAATCCAATGAAGCACAAAATCAACCACAAGCACTGAATTGAAACCCTAGGGTTCAGTCTGCACCGGGAGACAATAACAGTAAAGAATAAAAGAAGGATTCAATATGAAGTTGGGAGAGTAGAGCGAACCTAGGGCGAGGCGGAGGGCATTGACGTCGCCGAGCTGAGCGGCGGCGGAGAGGTCGCGGAGGTGGAGTGGAATCTCGGAGTCGGCATCGGCCAAACCCTCTTCTTCGAAAAGGGCATTCTCGTCTTCGTTATCGTCTTCGTCTATGAGACCATTTCGCCTTCCTGGAACCGCCATGTCTCTCTCTCTCTAGCGATCAATGACCGTCTTCAGGTGCTCTGTTTTGGGGCTAGGGTTTTTCATAAATAAAAATCAAATTTATTGTTTCAAATTGGTACCTAATTTGATTTTTTTTTTCTTTTTAGTACTCAAACTATTAATATTGTTTCAATTTAGTATTTTAAATATACATATTGTTCTAAATTGGTATCTAATTTAATTTTTTTGTTTCTATTTAGTACTCAAATTATTGATATCGTTCCAATTTGATACCTGAAATATTTATTTTTGTTCTAAACTGGTTTCACATGTAACTGTATCGTCCAATCAATCTCAAGTGACGTATGTTTTTTTATTTTTATTTTTCTAGAAAACAAATATCTGATCTGCTAATTTTGACGTTGCTAACGGATACAAAAGTAATGTGGTATTTGTTGTGTACTCACATAGTTGAATGATTGTCGCACTAAGATGTCGTATTGTGTCTTTGTATCATCTTCTTCTTCAAATAATTGAATATGCAACAAATGCAGTACTGTTTTTGTATCCGTTAGTCATGCGGGAAATACCATATCAGATATTTGTTTTCTAAAAAACTGGA